>JANAVB010000398.1:4676277-4886277 GCA_029216955.1 Iris pallida | reverse complement strand
CCCCTAGGCCGAACGGCTCCGGTGCCCCAGAACCGGTCGTGAGGATCTATACTTGTGCACAAGTTGTCCAAGACCAATGCAAATGCAGCTATCAGATAAACTATCATGCATCAATCTAGCAACTTACAAACATATTCATCTTCTTCTTTTCATGTATCGAGCCAATGGCTCTACTCTTTTCTCTATACGGACAAGCCGTATCATCTCTTTTAACAGCACAAAGTGCCTTCTCTGTACATCTCTTTCTTTTATAGCAACAATCAAGGGACAATAAACAATCTCTGTTTAAGCAAGCACGATATCAATAAGCATGAACTCTACTCTTGATAATCATACTCTATTCAGGGACATGTAAACAATCTATTTTCTTTACTTATTAAGCATGGCAACAGTTCATTCATTCGAGGCACGTCTCTAATTTAGCACAACATCATCTTATTAATTTTACATGGCAACAGTTTATTGATCAGGGAAACATTCATTTCTTAGCAAGGCATCATATCGTTTCTTATTAGCATACAACAATTCCTTTTTCTTTAGCATACAGATTAACTCTTTTCTTGTTCTTAGCGTAGCAACATGTGAAATCTCTTACTAGCATACTCAATGATTACCATCTTGTTATTAGCAACAACATTTATTCAAAAACTCAGATTCTTGTTAGGCGCAAGCGAATCATAAAATGAGTCTTTGTCCACTCACCCAGATTAATCGTCTTCTGTTGCAGAGCCAGCAATCCGATCTCTCTGTTTATCTAGTGCCTTCGCGGAGCGGGGCACTACATAATTACCCACCGAGAAAAAGTTTCGTCCTCGAAACTTAAGGAGAAACTTACGATATCCGTAGCAGCGATAGTCCTCATCCTTCGCCATCATCAATCGATAAAACTCTCAATTCAGATCATATCAAAACTCTTGTTCAATAAAGCATCTCAATCTCAATCCATTAAATCGATAAAACATATGCCGACATCATAAAAATATTTACGGACTTATTGTATGGAACGTTCATCTCATTGATGATATCAAGCAGGCAAGGAAATTTTTGATCAGGAGTACATGTTCGAATTCAATCGAATCAATTGGCCAGAGGATCGTGTTGCTCTGATACCATTCTGTCACGCCCCGATCCTGCAGAGTCCTTTCGTCCTCGCTTTGGACTCTTTGAGACCGTTCGTCCTCGCTAAGGCGTGATGTCGTGCAAGCCTAAGTTGCGCTTGCATAAGGCCAAGACCTGTAACAAGACAAAATAGACAAGGTTGACAATACGCAGCAGAACATATCGCAGATAATTGAAGCAGCAGCGGACATATTTCAGAATACATGCATTGAACACAATGGTAACAAGAACATTTCTCTTTATTGATTTCATTTGAACATATTACAAGCTCTCGATTCTCTCTGATACAATATTACATTCTCTCAGAACTTTACAGATTACAATGATCCCGTTTCCATACATTACATCCCTTTATATACAAAACCAACTCTTGCAACAGATGTTATTTCTTGGCATCTCTTTTGATTTCTGGCTTCTGAGGATGAGGCACAGGCTATCGCTTCGGACTATCCTTCTCGATGCATAGTGCACCTGCATGCAGACTGATGGTGGGTCAGTATATCAGTATACTGGTGAATTGTGGACAAAGGGACTACATTCTTCTGAAACGATCACTGTTCATTTAGTGAGAAAATATTTTCTTGTGATGTGATCTTGCTACTTTTACCTATGTTCATTCCATGCATACAGAGTCAGTTTACATCTCTTTTGAAAACATCTTTGAAAAGCCACAGTTTATTTCTTTTCTTTTCATGTCAAGCATACAAGGGACTATTTATTTCTGTGGAGTGCACAGCGTGTTTCATGAGCATAATTATTTCTTTATTCAAGCAACTCTTAGGGACAATTAAGCACGATGTCATATCTTTTCTGTAAAAGGGGCATAACATTTCATTGTATAGATAAATCTCTGCAAACAATTCATGTCAAAGACTTAAGCAGTACATATGCATCACTTTTCAGTGATTCTTACCATAGGCGACCGTCCAACCCTGTACAAGACAAGGATTAGCATAAACATAATAAAAACCAACATTTTCTCTGTTCGTCTCTGCGTCGTTAGCCCTCAACAAAACATTCATCTGCCGACTCGTGCAACTCGGTTGGCAGCTGTGACGCAAGGCCCAGCTCTGCACTAATATATACGTAGACCAGTAGTTGTGACGCTCCGGGTCAGCTTGTACTGATAACGCACATACTAGCAATTGTGCACATGGTTCAGCTCTTCACCAACCGACACTTATCTATATGATGGTCCATGGGAAACCCATGATTAGCCGTTGTGACTCTTGGGTTCAGCTCGTAGCTAGTGGACACTCTATGCACCCCTTGGTCTCTTTACCGCAGGGCGCTACTCTATCCCCCCTAGGCCGAATGGCTCCGGTGCCCCAGAACCGGTCGTGAGGATCTATATTTGTGCACAAGTTGTCCAAGACCAATGCAAATGCAGCTATCACATAAACTATCATGCATCAATCTAGCAACTTGCAAACATATTCATCTTCTTCTTTTCATGTATCGAGCCAATGGCTCTACTCTTTTCTCAATACGGATAAGCCGTATCATCTCTTTTAACAGCACAAAGTGCCTTCTCTGTACATCTTTTTTTTTTATAGCAACAATCAAGGGACAATGAACAATCTTTGTTTAAGCAAGCACGATATCAATAAGCATGAACTCTACTCTTGATAATCATACTCTATTCAGGGACATGTAAACAATCTATTTTCTTTACTCATTAAGCATGGCAACAGTTCATTCATTCGAGGCACGTCTCTAATTTAGCACAGCATCATCTTATTGATTTTACATGGCAACAGTTTATTGATCAGGGCAACATTCATTTCTTAGCAAGGCATCATATCGTTTTTTATTAGCATACAACAATTCCTTTTTCTTTAGCATACAAATTAACTCTTTTCTTGTTCTTAGCATAGCAACATGTGAAATCTCTTACTAGCATACTCAATGATTACCATCTTGTTATTAGCAACAATATTTATTCAAAAACTCAGATTCTTGTTAGGCGCAAGCGAATCATAAAATGAGTCTTTGTCCACTCACCCAGATTAATCGTCTTCTGTTGCAGAGCCAGCAATCCGATCTCTCTGTCTATCTAGTGCCTTCGTGGAGCGGGGCACTACAGGTTTCGAGTGAGCTGACGGCGGCCAGGAGCGTCGGGGAGGTGGCGCTCAGGTGGCGCTGGGTCCGTCTTGACGTTGCGCGTCGGGTGATGGTGGTTGGGGGCGGTGGTGACTGCTGTGGAGTTGGCGGTGGGGTGTCGTCGGAACTAGGGTTCAGACGAGTTTAAATGGGGAGAACGGGGGCGGTGGTAGGCTGAGATGGGTTGTGGTGGTGGTGGTTGGGTCGAGGGAAGTGAGGGGGTTCTTTTATAGGGTGTCTAGGTCGGTCGAAGTCGACTGAGGCGGCCGAAAATGGCGAAAAAGATCGGGGTCGGTCGTCGGGGAGCTGGCGGTCGTCGGGGGTGGGTAGGATTAGGTTTTGCATTAAGGTCCTTAGACTTTTAGGATTTTACAATTAGGTCCCTCCCATAGGTAAATGCAATAATAAATTTGTATAACAGAAATAAAACAATTTACAATTTGCAAACTGCTATAATAACAAATTAACAAATTACATAATGATATTAAAACAAATTTAAATATTACAAAGTGATATTAAAACATTTTAATTAATTACAAAACTATATTAAAACATTTTAATAAATTACAAAATGGTATTTTAGTTATTAAAACTCATTTAAAAATTATTTTAAAATTGTAGAAAAATTTCTAAAATCATATTAAATTATTTTAAGGCTAAATATGTCATTAGAAATTTATTAACACTAATTAAATCAAAATTGAAAATCAGGGGCTGACAAGTCTTCCCTCCTTGAAAAATTTCGTCCTCGAAATTCACAAGGATTGAAGACCCTACAATTTTCTAATATAACAGGCAATGCAACAAATGACTAAGGCTATGATCGAAACTAACCTCTAAGGTATCAAGCGGGAACGGGTGGTTTCCTCGCAGCAGTTGGATCGAACAAGTAAGGGTATCTCTCCCTCATGTCCGACTCCCTCTCCCAAGTAGATTCACCCGGAGAGTGACGGCTCCAAGCTACTCGTACTAAGGGTATAACCTTGTTCCTCAGCCTCTTCTTCCTCCTGTCTAATATCTCCAATGGCTGCTCAGAAACTGCAAGGCTCGACCCGATCTCCAACTCTGAATGATCTAGCACATGACTGGGGTCCGGAACATATCTCCTCAGCTGGGATACATGAAAGACATCGTGAACTCCTGCTAGGTTGGGTGGAAGCGCAACTCTGTAAGCTACTTCTCCAATCCTGCCAAGTATCTCGAACGGCCCGATGTATCTGGGGCTCAGCTTTCCTCCTCGTCCGAACCGGATCGTCCCTCTAGTAGGTGATATCTTCACTAGCACCATATCACCGTCTGCAAACTCCATCGGTCTGCGACTAGCATCGGCCCAGTGTTTTTGCCTGTCCTGAGCTACTCTGAGCCTGTCTCTGATCATCCCGACCTTCTCTGCTGCATCTGTGATCATCTCTGACCCAAGCATAACTCTATCCCCAACATCATCCCAAAAGAGCGGTGTACGGCATCGTCGTCCATAAAGTGCCTCGAAAGGAGACATACCGATGCTTGCTTGGTAGCTGTTGTTGTATGAAAACTCTACCAAGTGCAGATGGCTCTCCCATGATCCGCCAAAGTCCAGTACGCAGGTCCTCAGCATATCTTCCAGTGTCTGTATCGTCCTCTCGGACTGCCCATCTGTCTGCGGGTGGTACGCCGTACTGAATTTGAGCCGACTGCCCAACTCCTCCTGCAAGCTCCTCCAGTAGTGGGACGTGAATCTGCTGTCTCTGTCCGATACGATGCTCACTGGTACTCCGTACAAGCGCACTATCTGCTACATGTATAGCTCCGCCAACTTCTCGGTGGAAAGCCCCACCTTGAAGGATATAAAGTGCACACACTTCGTCAGCCTGTCCACGATGACCCAAATGGTATCCTTTCCTCCTTGGGAACGAGGAAGCCCTGAGACGAAGTCCATCGTAATGTGTTCCCATTTCTATTCGGGAATGGGTAACGGCTGCAACAGACCAGCTGGCCTCTGGCGCTCCGTCTTGACCTGCTGGCAAACTAGACATCTCAAAATGAAACGTGATACGTCTCTCTTCATCCTGTGCCACCAAAGATGTTCCCGCAAGTCACGATACATCTTGTTAGCACCAGGGTGAATAGAATATCTCGATCGATGCGCCTCCTGCAAGACTGCCTCTATCAGCTCTCCCTTCGGCACGCACAATCGGCTGCCATGCCTCAAGGATCCATCCTCTGCTACAATGAAGTCATCCAGCAATCCAGCTAAAGCCTGGGCTCGAAGTGTCAGCTCCAGTACCAAAATACGGAGACGGACTAGGCCAGCTACTCCATATGAGGTATTCAAACGTCATACGGCGATCGTGGCTGTCAAGAGACAAGGGGTGTATGCTACATTCAAGTCACCTATGGTCACACAGAACATCTACGTCTCAATCATTCAAAGTAAGAAAACATTAATTAATGAACATATAAGATAAAGCAGTAAGGCGTCCCTGACGCTTCATCAAAATGGTCATGGGGTTCTAGCTTTATAAGGTAGCTAGCCCAGAGAGTCAAAGATACATAATTGTATTCAGCTGTAATCTGATTTAATTATAATTGTGCAAAAGACAAAATGTCTAGATTAGCCGGCTAAACAGGTGCCGGTGGCTAAACGCCAGGACATAAATAAAGATACAAGAGTGGTGGAGAAAAAACCCACTCGAGTCTCCCGCCAGTCATGCTTCTAGTATGCACCATTGACGTCAGGAAAGAAAGTCGGATCCTTAGGCTCTGCTACGCGATCTTGCCAAACAAAACCAGCCGGGTCAGCCCCGAAATAGCAAGTACCACAAGGGAGCACAAAAGAGTAAGATAAAACCCAGTCATAAAATAATAAAAGTAAACTTCCGGTCGTAACCTCGGTCCACAGTATGTCCTAGCACGATAGACCAACCCAACAACCAAACAAGGACATGGATTGGACCACGCACCATGACAGTCCGTATCCCTCGGCTACTAGCGGAAGACCCAAGCACGGTCAAGTCGTTTTTCAAGCGGCCATTCATTCCTGCGGCTTTCTATATTTGGCGGAGTTACCCCCGTTATACCGATTAAAAGGAATCCTCAGATCGTGTCAACCCAGCAGGGCTAGCCAAACCATAAGACTTATAACACTTTGATTATGCACCAGTCCCCCGAAGGGCTACCGCGCTAAAATATTGAACGCATAGCTCGTAGGAGTCGGATATAGCTATTCGCTATAGGCGAATGAAACTATATCCGTGGCGGCCAACCCGGCACGTCAGGACGGGACCTGGGGTGGCTAGTATGGCACGATCTCGGGATTCTTCCCACCCAATACATCTACTAAGTTAGTTGCATAGTTAATCCCTAGGTTATCCTCAGAGTTCACATGTCGTGGTCACATGCTCATTCCCTTAGATGTCGTACATCGTACGAGTACCCCAAGAAGAGATCCGTACTGACTCAATGATTCATACGTATGTTTTCCCCTTCTTGGTGTAATGCGACACACAACACATACCACGTCATTGCTACCGACCTTTACTATATAAAAGCTGGACTCTTGAAAGTACTGGCAGGTATTACGTAGGAACACTTAGCGCTTAGGATAGCACCTCGGTGCTCACATAGATTGTACCTTAGTACACACATAGGGTTATCCAGCCATCATATAGGTAGTCAGATTAGAAATGAGGACTAAGATACAAGGAACATGCGGCCAGGGCTCATGCGGCTGGAATATGCAGGGCACATGCGGCTCAGGACGGACGGGGCGCATGCGGCTCAGGAAATCGAGCATATGCAACTGGAATATGCGACTCAGTCAAGCCATGCAGCTAAGGAACTCATGCGGCCGAAAGAAACGGAAGTCCATGCGGCAATGAGGATAGATCTTATGCGGCTGGGGAATGGAACCATAGCCTATGCGGCTCAAATAGAAATCTTACATATGCGACAGTAGGAGGGCAGTGCCATACGGCTCAGAAGTTCAAAGTTCATGCGGCAATGAGTTCATACGGTTGTGAAGGCTTTATACGGCTGTGAAGGCTTTATGCGGCCGAAACTGCCCAGCGCTATGCGGCACGATCGCATGCGGCTGAAAAATGCTTATGCGGCTGGGAATGCTCATGCGGCCGAAGGGAACTATTCATCATCCCTGCCAGAACCAGCACAGACGAACCTAGGAGAAGTCCAAATATTGTTTTGGCCACAACTTCCTCAAAACAAGTCAAAATCTAACTTTCCAAAGGTCAAAATTGTATAGAATCAAATTTCCTACAGCATAGGACCATTGGTTTTCGAAAAATAGCCAAGTTTGATAGATCAAAGCCATGAAAACCCATGAAATTCTAGTTTTAGGAACTTAGATCTACACAAATCTAGCCATAAAAATCAAAAATTTCAAGAACTAAACTTGTGGAGAATGAAGAGATGAACAATGTAGACAAATAAAATTGAGTAAAAATCAAGAAAGGAAAAATACAATAATCTCCACTTTTGAGCAAGTTGTACTTGCCTGTGGAGTGGTAGTTGAGAAAAATAAATGGAGGAGTGAATGAAGAGAGAGAGTGAGGAAGAGATATTAAATAAGGGTTGGGTTGGTTTAAGAAAATCCTAATCCCTAACCACTTCCACTAATGACAAGGCTAAAAAGGCTACATGCTATCATTAATAAATAATAGACAAAATTTATGCACATGCTAAATACAGATACCGTCTGCAGAATTCATGAAGATTACGTATATCGGGATCGGGAAGTGACATCTCTATCCTCCTTAGAAAAATTTCGTCCTCGAAATTTCAGCCAAGATAAAGATAGAGGTATCCAGGCAAGTAAGGTACAATTTTAAACTACGCAAGCAATCTATCATTAGCAATCATTGATCATACATTTCAAAATCTACCAAGGCATGAGGAGAAACATACCTTCCGAGTCGAACAAGTGCGGATACCGAGATTTAACCTCGTCCTCGCGCTCCCAGGTCGACTTTCCCGGAGAGTGATGGCCCCAAGCGACACGAACAAGGCTAATAGTCCGGTTCTTGAGCACCTTCTCTCGCCGGTCCAAAATAGACACGGGTTGTTCCTCGTAAGTTAGGTCGGCACCAACGACTAACTCTGAATTGTCGAGGATATGACTCGGATCCGGGACGTACCCACGTAACTGAGATACATGAAACACATCATGTATGCCAGATAGCGAGGGAGGAAGGGCAAGCCAATAAGCAACATCGCCTACCCGAGCGAGAATCTCAAAAGGACCAACGAATCTCGGACTAAGCTTTCCTCGAGTTCCAAATCTAATGACACCCCGAGTCGACGAAATCTGCAGAAACACTTGGTCATCGACACCAAACTCTAGAGGTCTTCGATGCTGATCTACCCAGTGGAATCTAATGACACCCCGAGTCGACGAAATCTGCAGAAACACTTGGTCATCGACACCAAACTCTAGAGGTCTTCGATGCTGATCTACCCAGTGGCGGTGTCTGTCTTGCACGACTCGAAGCCGCTCTCTGATCAACTTGACTGTTTCCACGGTCTGCGTGATCATCTCTGGTCCCAACAATTTTCGTTCGCCCATATCGTCCTATTCCAAAGGGGACCTGCACTTCCTTCCATATAATGCTTCAAACGACGTCATCTGTATACTTGCCTGATAACTATTATTGTAAGAGAACTCTTCTAAATGAAGATGATCTTCCCAAGTTCCGCCAAAGTCTAAGGTACAAGCCCGTAGCATATCTTCCAAGGTCTGAATGGTTCTCTCCGATTGTCCGTCCGTCTGCGGATGATAAGCTGTGCTGAACCTCAACTTGGTGCCCAGGCTTTGGTGCAAACTTCGCCAAAAGTGAGAGGTGAACCGCGTGTCTCGATCTGATACTATGCTGACTGGAATACGATGTTGCCTCACAATCTGCTTCATATACATTTCTGCCAGCTGCTCAGTAGACTGCCCTACTCTGAAAGGAAGGAAATGTGCCACCTTCGTGAGCCGATCCACGATTATCCAAACTGCATTTCGGCCGATCGAAGATCTAGGTAAACCTGTCACAAAGTCCATCGTGATGTGCTCTCATTTCTACTCCGGAATGGGAAGCGGCTGTAACAATCCTGCTGGCCTCTGCTGCTCTGTCTTCACTTGCTGACACACTAGACATCGGGATACGAATCTCGCTATCTCCCTCTTCATGCCATTCCACCAAAAGTGCTGCTTCATATCCTGGTACATCTTTGTGCCTCCGGAATGAATGGAATAAGGTGAACTATGAGCTTCTGACATAACTTCGTATCGAAGGTCTCCACCGGGTACATAAAGACGGTTTCTGAACCTAAGTGTACCATCATCATGGATTACTAACTCCTTCCTGAGACCTGACTCACACTCCGATCGAAGCTTCTGGATTCGCGAATCCTCTGCCTGAGCTGCTCTGATCCTTTCTACAAAAGTGGACTGAATCTGCAAACTGGCCATAACTCCCGTATCTTGTGGCAAGATCACTTCAATTTCCATTTTCTGAAGATCTTCTAAAATATGCCTCTGCGTGGTTAGAATGAATGCACCACCTCTCCTGCTCAAGGCATCTGCTACCACATTCGCCTTGCCTGGGTGATACTGAAGATTTACATCAAAGTCTTTCAGTAATTCCAACCATCTTCTCTGTCTCATGTTCAGGTCCCTCTGGGTAAACACATACTTTAAACTCTTATGATCAGTGTAAATCTCCACTCGATTCCCATATAAGTAGTGCCTCCATAACTTAAGCGAGAATACTACTGCTGCTAATTCCAGGTCGTGAGTTGGATAGTTCTTCTCATGATCTCGAAGCTGTCGAGATGCATATGCTATCACCTTACCATGCTGCATCAATACACATCCAAGCCCCTTCCCGGATGCGTTACAATACACTGTAAACCCTCCCGATCCTACTGGTGTTTTCCATAAATAAATTCACTTTATTTATTTTGTATCTGAGAAAATTACAACTGTAGGAATCTAATCTAGAAGACGATTACTTTATCCCTTGGACGATGCGATGAAGAAAACTCGAACTTCGAAGAACTTGGACAGCAACTGGGCAATCTCTCTGTTCTCTCTGAAAAATGACCTGTAGTGTCTGATGAAGATGAAGAAACTCTTTTTTATAGAGTTCAGGATAACTGTCCTTAAGCATACGCTCAGGTAGTTACTTGACGTGTGCATAACTGCAGGGACGCGTGGCGAATTCTGATGGAGACACATTAGCGTGCGGTTGAAAGTAGTGGAGCATGTTCAGGAGAGATTGATGGCCTGGATGCCACGTTGCATAACTTCTAGAGAAGTGGATAACTGGTACAGGACACGTGAGAAAGTGTGTTGACTGTAATCCTGGATATGGTTGCTGTAATACGCTACCTCGTTGAAGGAAAGTTATACGCTGACTTGGACAGCGTAGTGCCATAGGAAATCCATACGCTCACTTTATGGGCAAGGAGTCGTATGGAGATCATACGCTCGCTTGGTTAGCAAGGAATCATGTGAGGTCCATACGCTCACTTGGCTGGGTGAAGAAGGAGTCATGTGAGGTCGATACGCTCACTGGAGAAGTGGCCACGTGGCTATCATCAATCTTCTTTGGTACACCATATCTTCCCATAACTGACAAAATCTTCTCGAGCGTCGTGACTGCGGATTTGACGGCTGACAGACTGTCAAAACTGACAGTAATGATGGCTTTTGTATTTATGAAGGCTGCTGAGTTGTCCTCGTAAAAGACAAAACCGACTCTTCGAAAACCTATACGACGGTTACTTTTCTCGTGACAGCTGTCTTTGCACGAAAGATGAAGTGTCAGATTTATTCCACATTTAAACATATGCTGTGCTGTCACTTCAGTAAATAATAAAATATTTACTGAGCGTATGGCTTTTGAATGAGCGTACAACTCTGAACTGAATGTATGGCTCTTAACTGAGCGTATAGCCTTGAGCGTATGACTTCTGTTTGAGCGTATGGCTTCAACTGACATCTGTCTTTAAGCGTATGGATGAAAATGACAGCGTGTCATAATTTTCCACATCCTACAAGACCCCCTTCAAAATTTTCGAACTTTATGAGTTTCAAAAGTTCGAAATTACTTTAAACAGAAAGTGGGAGTGAGTCCTGACACGCTGGCATGAGTTCATTAAATGTCATGATGACTCTTCATTTTTCGAGATTGATTGAATCTGATGGAAGAATATGAACAGCCAGCAAGCTCTATTATATAAACTGAGAGAATTCAATTTTTGACTTTCATCTTTTGAAACCATGACTCCAAAGGAAGCCGCTGAAGAAGAAGCACGTAAGTTGGGATTCTGTTCCCATGGTGACCCCACTTTTGGGGGCCAAGAACCCGAACCTGTCGTCATCGAGCTCAAGGACGACCCTACGCATTTAGCCAAGAATTTCTTGGGCTACTTTGGTCTGGACGGCTCCTCTTCTTCTGATGGGCAGAGCCTCGCAGAGAAGCGTAAAATGTTCGTTGCTCTGTTACACCGCATGGGGGTCCAAAGCGTAGAAGAGTTAGGCGTCAAGCTTAGTCGCTCTGGAAAATAAAGCGTGACTTTGTTGCACTCCTTTCCTTTTCCTCCCCCCTCTTTTTTTGTAAGGCCATCAGTGCCTTAATGAAAAATGAATATTCAAGAATCCTCTGTTTAGTCGACATCTGTGTTGAAAACCAACGTGCATCGATGAATAACTGTAGAATACGCCGTCTTCCAAGTTGTAAGTTACGCTAGATAGCATATACCAATGAAATAGCGTATATTACGCTATTTTCCAATGTTTTGTGAATTCCGCTGAATAGCGTATGTCAGCGTATGTTACGCTATAAATTACGCTGTCCTTTAACGTTGTGAATTACGCTAAATAACGTACGCCAATGAATAGCGTGCACCAATAAATAGCCCGTAAGTTACGCTATCTTCCAACGTTGTGGAAAGCACTCTTTGAATATTTCCAAGACTGTGCTGGTTTCCAAAGTACACGTGTCATTCATTCCACAATTTACGAGCGCTATTTATGCAGATCTTTTCCAAGAATAGACCTGCACTTGACCCTTAAAATAGATGGATGAACTCCACGCAAACTCATCTTCCCATTCTTCTTCCTCTCTTCTGAGAATAAATTTTCTATGAGAAGGAAATAGGACAGCCATGTTGTCTGATGTCAAATCTCTGTGCACGCTACCAGACATGGATCTGTCAATCCTTAGCAGCAAACTCAGCGATAAGTTCAATATACACGCATCGAAATTTTTTTTTGTTTGCTATTGACAAATTCATCTTCCCGAAATGAACAGAATGCATCTGTCTTTGCTTGGCCAGTTTCTGTTGACTGATTTTTCTTTACTGTTTCTTGCAGAATTTTGGCTGAAAACCTTCTTCAGAACTAGCATTGGTGATATGGATGCTGTGGACAATGTTCTTCTGACATCTACATCAGGGAGCTCATACGCTTTTGACGCGTACATCAGACAACTCAGAACTCTTCGTGGGATAGAATGGTCTTCCTCAGATGGTAGGAAGAGCCTTTATACACGAGAGTTGGATGGTGGAGTCAACTCTACTACCGAGAAATCGGGTAGTAGAGTTCCTTTTACGGGAGAACTAGGAATTGTATCCCAAGGTTTGGATACATTCCTGTCTCCTCTGAAAGGTCGCTCCTAATCCACCAATTGTATTGGCAGCAACACGTTTTCGTGTTGCCCTACTCTGTGGTTCTCCTCTCGTCTGAGAGATAAGACCAGAGTTTGATTCCTGCTGGACACCCAGGAATTGCCACAAACAACGAGATTGCCAGAGAAGATCCAAGAAGAAATAGATCTCAGTTGTACATAGAATGAAAATCCAAGATTTGTAATAGATTTCCATTATGATTTGTAAGAAAGTCTAAGAAATGTAATAGACTTTTTATGAAAATATGATAATGGAAATGATAAATCTTCTTTATCTGAAGTGATTTTGTATCTCTCTGGATGTAAAAAGAACATGATAAATAGAAATCTTGATTTCTGTTTTTAGAGTGTACAATACCATCAGAGGTAATATGGACGTGATAGGATGTAAAGACTCAAAAAAGAAAGTTAGATTTGTATTTATACAGAGGTCAAAGGTTATGAAAATGTGAAAGATAACGAATTCCAATCGATAGAAGATTATGAACAGACGAACCATCGGATGAATATAATAAATGCACGGATGAACCGTCAAGTATTAATGAATGAATATCGGGAAAAGACACGTTCCTTTAATTATGGCAAATATATGCCTATAAATAGAGCATCTCTTTGAGTAGAAGGATCACACATTATTCTCTTTTATTCAAAATGTCTTCCGAAGAGAACACGAAGAAAGCCGAAGTCGTCTCCAAAGTTGATGAAAATGCTAAAGAGCACTCGACTCCACAAAAGAAGGAGACGGGCGAAAGCTCGTCTGCTCCCAAGCTGCCGAAAGATATCTTGGATTTCCTGGTCGAACAAGGAGAAACCGAAGAAGAAGAAGCAATGAGGCTGGCTGCCTGTCAGTTCTTGGTGCGGTCAGGAAATGATGTATTCAATTCTTTTGCTAATTATGTATGTGGTCCTCGTCCCAAGTACAAAAGGGATACCAGTGATCTTCCATGATGATGTATTTCTTGGAGAATTTGTCTCAAATAAACTCTGTTTAAGGAAACTTTGTTTATGATGTATCCTTCCTGCTTTATATTATTTTGCCTTTATTCACTGATCTTTAGACTCAGAAATCAAAAGGACGAGATATCATTTTCATAGAATATGGTACATACTGAGATAGAAAATTCAGAGGTGATATGGACATGATTTTCTATACAAGATCTTTATTAAATCCACTGGGAATCTAATAAGACAAAATATCAAATTCTCTGGGAAAATGATACATGGTAGAATATCAGTTTCCGCTGGGGATAACGACATCGAAATAGCTTTTGTAGAAAGAATAAATTTTTGATTTTACACTTGCTGGGGAGTAATGAAAATATTATATATATTGATGAAATTTATACATAATATTTCTTTAAGAATTTGCCATTGATAGGCATCATCGTGACTTTCCCGTCCATAGAGGCAAGCTGATATGCTCCATTAGAGAAGACTTTGTTTACTACGAATGGGCCTTCCCATTTTGCGTCAAATTTGCCTTTGCTCATATGTGTCATGGTCATCAGACGTCTGCCAGTAAGGACCAATTCTCCCTTCTGATATGTTCTGACTTTGACTTTCCGATTAAAAGCTTTTGAGATTCGGGCTTGATATAGCTCGATATTTTGTTGCGCATACAATCGCTTTTCATCTAGAGCTTCCAGCTCTTGAAGTCGAAGTCGATCATTATTCTCTGTTGTAAATTCATTGGAGATTGCAACTATCAAAAAAGGAATTTGTATCTTGAGGGAAAGAACAGCTTCACACCCATATACCAAAGAGAAAGGTGTACATCCGGTCGCATTGCGAACTGTGGTACGATAAGCCCATAAACATTCACCAAGCTTCTCACTCCAGTTACGTTTATTGGAAGAAACGATCTTTTTCAAGAGTTTGATGATTGTTTTGTTGAAAGCCTCTGCTAGTCCATTGGCTGCTGGATTATATGCTGTAGAAGCCAGATTATTAATCCGATGATCATCACAGAATCGAGTAAATTTCTGGCTGACGAACTGTGGTCCATTATCATGGATAATACGCCGAGGAACACCAAATTGATAGATGACATGATGTTTGACAAAGTTGATAACATTAGAAGTCTTGACTTCAGATAACGGGATTGCTTCAGCCCATTTAGAAAAGTAATCAGTTATTGCTAGAATAAACCGATGTCCTTTTGATGATGGTGGATTGATATGACCGATGACGTCCATGCCCCAAGCTTCAAAGGGCCATGATGCCGCTGTTGGGTGTAAGAACTCCGATGGTTGATGGATAAAGTCTGCATGAATTTGACAGGCTTTATATTTCCGAGCATATTGAATGGTATCAGCCACCATCGTGGGCCAATAATAACCCATACGTCGGATACGATCTTGAAGTTTTGGACCTGGCTGGTGAGCTCCGCAGACGCCATCATGTGCTTCACGGATTATCTGTTGTGCTTCTTCACCAGCGATACATCGAAGGAGAAGACCATCATAGGCTCGACGATATAGTGTCTTCGTAATATGATTATAATAGAATCTGAGAGACCGGCGCCGGATAGATGCTGCTTCACTCGGGTTATCAGGAAGTATGTCATACAACACAAAGTCCAGAAATGGACGTCTCCAGTCTTCAGTTACGGTGTCTATTTTGTTAGAAAAGACATATTCCATAGTAGAATCGGAAGAAGACAAGGACACTTTGTCAAACTTTAATTCAACATCAAAGTTGAAAGAATCTTCGTCTGGATTATGGGGAAAAGCCAAAGCCAGATTATTTTCAACGCAGAATAGTTCTCGGTTATAAACCACTATCACTTGCTGACGTCTGATTGGTATGGCTAATACAGCAGCAAGATTAGCCAAAGCATCAGCTTCTGCATTATAGGCTCGTCGAACATGTTCAATAAAGAAACCTTCAAAGGAGGAGGCCATAGAGAGTGCTGTTCGATGATAAGGTATCAAATCTTGATGACGAACTTCATACGTTCCTCTGATCTGATTGATGATAAGCTTAGAGTCTCCATAAACTTCTAAATATTGAACATCCAGATGTTTAGCGAGTTGAAGACCAATGAGCAACGCATTGTATTCTGCAACATTATTTGAACATGATTGATCCAGAGAATAAGCCCTCTGAATAGTTAGTCCTTCTGGGGATACAAGAACAATTCCAACTCCGGCGACAATATCGCCGTTAGGACCTATTCTAGATGCTCCATCAAAGAATAGACGCCAGGTAGGAACTTCTTCAGAAACCATATTTGAATCCAGAACTTCATCGGGAATCTTATCATATAATTTAGAATCTTCTGGGACTGCATGAGCTGCTAGAAAATTAGCAAGAGCCTGTCCTTTAACCGACTTCTGAGAAATATAATGCATATCGTATTGGGCTAACAAGATTCCCCAATTAGCAAGTCTAGAGTTGAGAATACCGGGTTTCTTCATCATAATCCTGATGGGATTCACTCTGGAAATGACATGAATCGTTTGACCGATAATATAATATCGCGTTTTCTGAACAGCAAACATTAATGCTAAGCATTCTTTCTCGATTGGAGAATAACGCGATTCAGCACTCGTCATTGTGCGACTGAGATAATAAATAGCCTGTTCATGGCCATCTTTATTTTTCTGGGCAAGTAATACACCAAGAGAATGATCCATGGCTCGAACATATAGAAGAAATGGTATTCCCGAGACGGGAGGTACCAAAACTGGAAGGTTCATGAGATACTGTTTAATATCGTCAAATGCTTTTTGACATTCTTCGTTCCAGACGAAAGATACACCTTTCTTCAGAAGTTTGTTGAATGGTCTGCAGCGTCCTGATAAGTTGGAAATGAATCTCCTGATATAAGCAATTCTTCCTTGAAATCCTCGTAGCTCTTTTAAGGTGCGTGGAGGACGCATCTCTTGAATGGCTTTGATCTTCTCGGGATCCACGTGTATACCTTTAGCGGTAATGACGAAGCCGAGAAATTTACCACTAGAGACGCCCAGGAAGGACTTAGTAGGGTTCATTTTAAGTTGATGCTGACGCATTAAATCAAAGATAGTCTTCAAATCTTGGATATGATCCTCCTTTCGTCGACTTTTGACTGCAATATCATCAACATAGCATTCGACTATTTTTCGGAGATGTTCGCGGAATATAGTGCTCATTGCTCGCTGATATGTTGCTCCTGCATTCTTGAGACCAAACGGCATCACTGTATAACAGTATGTACCGATCGGCGTTCTGAAGGAAGTGTGTTTTTCATCATCTGGGAACATTTTGATCTGGTTGTATCCCGAATACCCATCCATAAATGACATTCATTCGAAACCACATGTATTGTCGATCATGACATCAGTAATTGGAAAAGGAAACTCGTCTTTAGGACAAGCCGTATTGAGATCGCGAAAGTCTATACAGACTCGGATCTTGCCAGTCTTTTTAAGGACAGGAACGATGTTAGCCACCCATTCAGGATGTTGTTCCTCTCGAATAAATCCAGAAGCCATAAGCTTGTTGACTTCAGCTTCAATTGCATCCATAATGTCTGGACGAAATCGTCGCTGTTGTTGTTTGACCGGGTTAGCATTTGGCATAATATTAAGCTTGTGCATTGCGATCTTCGGATCTAGTCCTGGCATATCCTCGTAGCTCCAGGCGAAGACATCGATATAATCACGAATAAGCTTGATCATGTCTTGCTTATCTATTTCTGAAAGACTTTCACTGATAAATATTGGTTTAGGAGAACCTTCTTCACCAACATCAATTTGGATCAGTTTATCTTCGGTAGGAGGTTCTCTCTGCTCGAACCTGAATTCCCATTGATTATCTAATCTTTGAGCCCATTGTTCCGATTCGGGTGATATTTCAAAATTATCCTCATCTTCATCATTTTCTTACGGGCCATCAACAGAGACCATATTGACAGAAAAAATAGAACGATGAAGATCGCCAATACTCGTGTCAGAATCCCAAGAGAGAGAATCAGAAGACTCAGATCGTTCGTCTTCATCGGACTTTGAATCTTCATGGACTATGTTGATAAAGGAAGTAGGAGCAATGTAACCTAAACCATATTTTGTCCTTCCGTATTTTAATGGAGGAATTCGAACAGGCATTCTTCTTCCTTTTCCATTATTGAGACTGGTTCTAAAGTCATAACCTATATTCTTGATGATATTTTTGGATTGTTGACTGTAGCGACGCAGTTGTAACCTTCCAGTATCATCGTTTATGTCATCTTCTTCCAAGTTAGGAGGATTCTGGGGTCCTTTATAAAAGAAGATCGGATTTTCTCCCTTTTTTCTAGCAGGGACCACGAAGTATGATTTTTGTACGGATTCCAATGATACGTCTGTATGAAGAGTTTGAACAACCCCTATAGTTAATGACTCCAAGTTATCTAGCAATTGTAAATAACTTTGTACATGATTACAGACATCAATATACTGTATTTACAACAGAAGGCTGAGCCTTATCAGACTTAGTCAAATTAATGACAAAAGGGTGAGAGGAAGAGCGATCAGAAGTTTTGTTTCGATTAAGATCGATAACAAAAGGCTCAGAAGAGGTGAGCTCCCTTGAAGAAGATTGTGGATAAGTAGTACGTCCACTGACTGGAATGACTAGAGTATCTGATCTAGCCTGAGAAGGTGGAGGGGGAGTAATACGTCCACTGACAGGAATTATCAGTGAGCCTTGTGGAGCTTGGGAAGACGGTACAGTAGTACGTCCACTGACAGGAATTATCAGTGAGCCTTCTGAAGCCTGAGTAGGTGATGAAGTAATACGTCCACTGACAGAAATTATCAGTGAGCCTTCTTCGAATGATCTAACAGACTGCGGAGGAGTGATACGCCCTTTTACAGGAATAACAAAAGTGCCAACTTTTGCTATCTCATCATCATTATCCATAGCTTGCAAGACTTTTGAGTATTCATCTTTGTACATGCGAGCGTCATTGAAGTAAGCTTCGACTCCTTTGAATGGGTAAAGATCTGCCATTTCTTTTTGAACCTCTCCATTATCATCAACATATTTGAAGCACTGATGAAGAGTTGAAGGAACAATATTATGTTCATGCAAGAAAGGTCTCCCCAATAGAGCATTGTATGAGCAACCATGATTGTCGATGATGTAAAAAGTAACCTTAGTACGAAGATCGCCTATTTGAAATTTAAGGCGAATCTTGCCTAAAGGCTCACTTTTTCCTTGATTGAATCCCAAGATGGTAGTGATAGTGCTGGAAAGACTATGCACAGGTATCTTCAATGCATCTAACATAGCCTTTGGCATAATACTGAGAGCGGATCCTGGATCAATCAGTAAACGATCAACCTTCATAGAATCAATATATCCTGTATGATATAAAGGACGATCATGTCGATTATCCTCTAGCAGCATATCGTCCTGCGTAAAGGTAATGTTTGGAATAAATTCCAATACATTATGGCAGTGAGAGACAGGTTCTGTTTCCAACTTCTTGAGAAGAGTTAAGCAGGTTTCTGCTTGCAGCAGTGCTTCACTTAAAGTTTCTCGAGTCTCTTTAGAGAGGCGTAAGAGCTCGAAGATTGATAATTTAGCTGGGGTATTAGCTAGTTGAGCCAATATATCAAAATTATAAGGCTTTTCAAGTCCTGTAGGAGATGACTTCTTCAATGGTTTGTCGAAGCGGACTTGTTGTTTGCCTTTGTCAGCTGCTATTGGTTTAGAAGGAACTGTCTCAACAGGAACATTTAAAGGCTCTTCAGTAGAGACTGGTGTTGAAGCTGTAACCGGAGGGACTTCAGAAGTTTCCTCAAGAACTTCAGCATAATCTTTCAGATATACTTTTCCTGACCGAGTTCCAGCATGAACTTCAACTTCAGATTCTGGTTCAAGGTCTATGGAAACCATGCTGCAATTCTTTATTTTGCTCTTGGTTCTTTTATGTTTGATGAAAGCTTCATTCCAGAAATCAAGGCCAACACGAGATTGATTATGTCTCATAGTGATGGCTAAAGGTGCTCGGAGTCCCTTGCCTGAGTTCAAACCCGGAGCAGTGGCTAGATCATAACCCATCTTCGCTATCAATTCACGAGATTGTGAACTGTATAAATGAAAAGCAGGTTTGTACCTATCTTCAATTTGAGGTACAGATTTTATCTCCGTAGAGAGTGAATTTCCTGCTGAGATGAAAGTAGAGGTTAGATAAAAATTGGGTGTAAAACTAGAAGTCACATTGCATGACTTAGTCTTCCCGAGCTTCTTTTTAGATGAGGAAATCTTCCGAGGAGAAGAGGAAGGTGTCTCAAACTCTGTCTTTAAGTCTGGGTGGATCCACATGATTTCTCCCTTCTTAGTTGTGACAGGAACAAATCCTTCATTCTGTGCTGGTGGGATATTCACCACCTCGAGAGTTACTTTGGGAATAGGAACAATCCCACTTTCCACCATTAAAGGAGGGAAATCACCAAACTGCATTGAAATCACATTTGCTGTGACTGTCTTGTCTTTGGGTGTTAGTGTCACAGCTCCTGATTTAATCATCTCCTGGATCTTTCCTTTTAATACATAGCAAGACCGGATTGTGTGACCCAGCATTCTATAGTATGGACAGTATTTTGGATGATCTGTTTTATTGGCTTCATCAGGCTTTTTAATTTCTGGCAATTGTATTTTATTACCTTTGAGCAAGCATTCAAAGATACCCTGAACATCGTCATCATCGAAAGAATATTCTTCTTTCGGCCGAGGAGATCTCTGTTGTTGATTTGTTGGAGCTGAAGTAGCTTGGGTAGTCTTTACTTCTTGACTACTGCTTTGGAGATTGACTTCAAGAGCTTCTTTCCCTTTGCGATTGTTGGGTCGAGTACTATTGCTAGCACTCTGATTTGATTCTTTGGGAGCCATTTGTACCCCCAGACCTTTGAAGGTTTCAGCACTGACTTCGGCAGCTTTGGCACTGACGATGAATGAAGGCCAATCTTGGAACTGAGTGGATCCTGTCCACATGCTGATAATTGGTAAGAGGTTCGACTTGCAAGTGTCGATCGTAACAGCATCGGGAGTTCCAAGAGACATTTTGAGGGCTTCTCTTCTGAATCTCTCAATGAATTCCTCAGTGGTCTCATTATTCTTCTGTTTGATTCTTATGAGGGCCGACATGGTCATATCATTGAGCCCTTCGTAGAATCGTTCAAGAAACATTTGCTTAAAACCGACAAATGAGGTAATGCACCCATCAGGGAGACTTCTATACCATTCATAAGCCGTTCCTTTGAGACATCCAATGAACACCCGAGTAAGGAGGGCATCGCTTGGTTGCAGTTGATCAGTCATTACTTCAAAATGATTAATGAACTGACTTGGGGAGGTTGTCCCATCATAGAAAGAGATGGTCGGAGGTTTGTATTTTGGTGGATACGATACCTGCTTCCATTCTATCGGATAAGGCTGTTTGATGCCTAACCTTTGTAAACCATCCTTCTGTTTGAATGCCTCGAATTGAGTTTTGAGATTCTTCAATTCTTCAGAGACAACTCCCGAAGATTGTGGAGTTGTGGCTTGTAGAATGTAATTGGGAGGAGGGACTGCAGCATATGTACCACCCCCAGCTCCAGAGTGACTTGGGGTAGTTTGTACAGGAACATTAGATTGTACCCCCGGAATAGTAGAGGGTTCGGGGTTTGGAACAACAGGGGTATTCAATACCACTGGTGGTGCTGTCTGTTGTTGAGCCTGTATTAGAGTGTGCATAGCACTCAATGTATCTGCCATAGCTCGCAATTGTTGTTCTAAAGAAGAAATCCTCTGTTCATGAGCCTCATTGCTAGTCGAAGGTTCATGATCACTTTCTGCCATGTAAGTGGTAATCATTCGAGGAATAGATGATGAAACAGTCTGTTCTGAATCATCACTGTGTGAATCAGTATCTTTCCCAGGGCTTTTTACAGGAGTCAATACTGGAAAATTGGACTCTCCAAGGAAGTCTTCTGTGATCTCCGAATTACCACTTAGATGAGAAGAAGAAGAGGCTCTGGTCAAGGCTCCGGTCCTGGATCGAGTGCCGAGATAAACACCATCTTCAGAGTCTGATATAGCATCAGACCGTATGCTACCTCCAATATTTCTGGAAGTCATGTTGACAGAAGCATAAAGAGGTTCATCTTCATCCAACATTGGTTCATACTGAATCCGTTCGAAAACAGATTGTCTTTTCGGTGAACAACAACATTGGATGACAATTCGAGGTTGGAAGTCACAACCATGCTTTTCATGGCGAACATGGGCAATGTCATAGCCAGATGGAGTGTCAATTCTCTTTTTATTTTGCAAATATTCCCGGAGATCTGTAGGAACAGATTGGGAAGTATTTGAAGATAGTTTCTGTGTAGAAACTTGTCTTTTGTTCTTCTGTCTTCTTGGTTCCTGAGTGTATAAAGACTGATTAATTTGAGCCACATAGTTCTTGGCATATTCTGCATCAGGGTCTAATATACTTGTCTCAGTGGAACCGAACCGATTCTGATTAAGCTTATTACGAAGATCCGTAGGAGATTTGACTTTGATATCAGTCTTGGATACTTGTAATTTGCCTTTCTCAGACCGAGAAATTTTGAGAGAAGGAAGATGAGTATTATTCCGACTAGGAGTCGGTAATAATCCATCTTTGGAGGAATTAGCCAAAAGGCGTTTTCCATTGTTTGATCTAGTAAGAGTACTAGTCAAATTAACTCCAGAGGTAAAGACCTTAGGAGTAGAGGAGTTGACTAAAGAGTCTTTCTCCTTGGTTGGCACAAGATGTGCAAGTTGAGGGGAAATCATTTGTATGTTCTGTGAAAGAGAACCCCCAATCTGATTTTGAGAAACAGTCAAAGGACTGTATTTGTTAGCATACGCTGACTTCAGTTTGGACTTCTGGTCATACGCTGCCTTTTTATTAGCATACACTGGCTTTGGCTCAGCGTACGCTGCCTGATATTGGCTTTTGTACGCTGCCTTTGCCGTACGCTGCCCTTTGAATGCCATACGCTCAGAGGCATCAATGGCTAAAGAGCCGACTGTTGTCGTAAGAATAGAGGAAGAAGGGACCTTGACATGTCCAGAGATGGTTTTCCTTGTACACGCTGACTTGGTTAAAGAACCAACTTTGTCAGTGTGACTAGGAGAAGCCACTGTTGTCGTGTTCCGAGAAGCCGAAGTGTGCTTCATGGAAGTTGAAGACGTGTTCTTGTCAGCATGAGAAGTGACAGAAGCGTCTCGGACTGCTGCAGAAGACTTAGGGACATAGACGGAGTGTCCCTTCTTCTTGGCAACAGGAAGAGCGGAGGAAGCAGTGCGGCCCTCCTTCGCCTTGAGCATTTCTTCATAAGCCGATTGGTCGAATTGTACAACCATCGTCTTCTTCTTCAAGCCGATCGACGAAGTATCGCATTGAGTTGTTGCTATCTCATTGGAGGAGACAGCTTTCCCCAGCAGAGTCGCCAATTTGTTTTCCATAAATAAATTCACTTTATTTATTTTGTATATGAGAAAATTACAACTGTAGGAATCTAATCTAGAAGACGATTACTTTATCCCTTGGACGATGCGATGAAGAAAACTCGAACTTCGAAGAACTTGGACAGCAACTGGGCAATCTCTCTGTTCTCTCTGAAAAATGACCTGTAGTGTCTGATGAAGATGAAGAAACTCTTTTTTATAGAGTTCGGGATAACTGTCCTTAAGCATACGCTCAGGTAGTTACTTGACGTGTGCATAACTGCAGGGACGCGTGGCGAATTCTGACGGAGACATATTAGCGTGCGGTTGAAAGTAGTGGAGCATGTTCAGGAGAGATTGATGGCCTGAATGCCACGTTGCATAACTTCTAGAGAAGTGGATAACTGGTACAGGACACGTGAGAACGTGTGTTGACTGTAATCCTGGATATGGTTGCTGTAATACGCTACCTCGTTGAAGGAGAGTTATACGCTGACTTGGACAGCGTAGTGCCATAGGAAATCCATACGCTCACTTTATGGGCAAGGAGTCGTATGGAGATCATACGCTCGCTTGGTTAGCAAGGAATCATGTGAGGTCCATACGCTCACTTGGCTGGGTGAAGAAGGAGTCATGTGAGGTCGATACGCTCACTGGAGAAGTGGCCACGTGGCTATCATCAATCTTCTTTGGTACACCATATCTTCCCATAACTGACAAAATCTTCTTGAGCGTCGTGACTGCGGATTTGACGGCTGACAGACTGTCAAAACTGACAGTAATGATGGCTTTTGTATTTATGAAGGCTGCTGAGTTGTCCTCGTAAAAGACAAAACCGACTCTTCGAAAACCTATACGACGGTTACTTTTCTCGTGACAGCTGTCTTTGCACGAAAGATGAAGTGTCAGATTTATTCCACATTTAAACATATGCTGTGCTGTCACTTCAGTAAATAATAAAATATTTACTGAGCGTATGGCTTTTGAATGAGCGTACAACTCTGAACTGAACGTATGGCTCTTAACTGAGCGTATAGCCTTGAGCGTATGACTTCTGTTTGAGCGTATGGCTTCAACTGACATCTGTCTTTAAGCGTATGGATGAAAATGACAGCGTGTCATAATTTTCCACATCCTACAACTGGAAGTGTCAAGATCGGGACTGAGATTAATCTCTTCTTCAACTCTTCAAATGATGTCTGACACTCTGCCGACCAAACAAACTCTACGTCCTTACGCGTCAAATGCGTCAAGGGTGCCGAAATCCTGGCAAAGTCTGCCACGAATCTCCTGTAGTAACCTGCCAATCCTAAGAAACTACGCACATCTGCTACCGTCTTCGGAACTAGCCAATTCTCCACTGCCTCAACCTTCTTCGGATCTATAGACACTCATGGTCCAGAAATAATATGTCTTAGGAACGAAATATGATCCAACCAGAACTCACATTTACTAAGCTTCGCATAAAGTTGATGCTCCCTCAAGGTCTGTAAAACTATCCGAAGGTGTTTCTCATGTTCCTCCTCACTACTGGAATAGACAAGGATGTCATCTATAAACACTACTACAAACTTATCTAAATAGGGCAGAAAGATGCGATTCATCAAATCTATGAATACTGCTCGGGCATTAGTCAGTCCAAATGACATCACCAGAAACTCATAATGTCCATACCGCGATCTAAAGGCTGTCTTGGATATGTCCTGCTCCCGGACCCTCACTTGGTAATATCCAGATCGAAGATCAATCTTAGAGAAGATGCAAGCCTTACTCAATTGATCAAACGAGTCATCAATCCTTGGTAACGAATATTTGTTTTTCACAGTTACTGTATTCAACTGTCGGTAATCAATGTACATCCGCGTCGATCCATCCTTCTTAGGTACCAAAATCACCAGTGCTGCCCAGGGCGAATTACTGTCTCTGATAAACTGCTTTGTCTTCAATTCTTCTTCATGCTGGTACAACTTGTCCAACTCTGACTGCGACATCCTGTAAACTCTACCGACCTTTGGCTCTGTCCCAGGATTCAGCTCAATACAAAACTCCACATCTCTGACTGGTGGCAAACCTGGAAGCTCATCTGGAAATACATCGGCAAATTCTGTGACTACTCTGGGAATCTGCTCCTGCTCTGACAATGCTTCTGCAACGATGCCCTTGGGTCGATCCTCCAATGATCGAACAAAGACAAACTCCTCTACGCCAGGTACATTAAATACTACCCTACCTTCCCGACAATCTATCGCCGCATGACTGTCTCTCAACCAGTCCATGCCTAGGACAACGTCAAAGTTGTCCATGGAGAACTCAATCAAAGATGCGGGCAATAATCGCCCACTCACTATTACTGGACACGCTAAGCATACTCTGCTAACTCCTACGAGCCCATTACCAGTGAGTATATTCATCCTCTCTGGCAATGCCTCGAATTTTAATCCAATGCGTGTCGTAAATCGTGCAGATATAAAAGAGTGGGTAGCCCTCGAATCAAACAATGCTACTGCAGGAAAAGAGGTAACAGAAATATTACCTGCAACCACGTCGCCTGAAGCTAGCGCATCCTCCAGTGATAATGTGAAGGCCTGGCCCTGGCCTTGCTGAGCTCCCTCCTGCTGCCTTTCTCGACCATGCTGTCGCTGCAGCCTCTGCGGGTCTTTCTGGTTCTGTGCATGGCGATACATCTGAGCCTGCGTGGATAGACGCTGGGCTAGAGGCCTTACGGCCAAGGCTGGCCCTCTGCTCGGTGCTGCTCCTGGAGCTGGCAATGTCGAAAACTGCTGAACTGGCCCTCCTGGCCTCTGTATCATAGGACAATTGGCAATCCGGTGGTCTGGACTGCCACACCTCATACATAATCCATTAGCTGAATGACACACATCTCTAGTGTGCCCTCCCTTACCACAGTAAGTACATCCAATAGGCGCCTCCTGGCGCTGCTACTGGTTGCTCGGCTGCTGATGTCGAACTGGTGCTGATATCTCAGATACTGTCGTCCTCCGCGACGCTCCTGACTCATGAATACGGATGCCGGGCGCTGGCATCGACGTTCGCTGTACTGCTCCTCCGCCCCTGCTCTGAGAATGAGTCCACTTCTGGCCCCCATGCCTTGTCACCAGCCTTTGTTGGGTGAGTTCATGCCTCCGGGCTGCCGTTAAAACGATATCAAAAGTCTGATAGTCGTGCCCCTCTACAAGCTGTAGAATTTCCAAATGAAGTCCCTGTTGGAACCTCATCGCCTTCTCTGGCTCTGTAGCTACCATCGTCGGTGCAAACCGACTCAGTCTGCAGAACTCTGCTGCATATCCATCCACCGTCTTTCCAGCCTGCTTGAGACTGATAAACCTCTGCTGTAGCTCATACCGTGCTACCACGCCAAAGTACTTGGCCTTGAATCTGGTATGGAAGCTATCCCAGGGAACAGGGCGTCTCAGTCCAACCTCTTCTGATGCCCACCAATCGCGGGCGAGATCCTGAAGTATCAGTCTGACCTGGTCAACCTTTTCTTCTGCTGGAACCTTAGCTGCAGTCAATATGGCCTCAGTGTCCTGAAGCCAAGCATCCGCCGTGATGGCATCCTCCGTGCCGTCAAAATATCTTGGGTTAAGTCAACAAAACCTCCCTGATGCTCCTGAATCATTCCTTACACTCCTCTTAAGGGCCAATTGCAACCCCTGATTCAGTAGCACATTCTGTTCCTGCTGTCGGGTCTGCTGTTGCTGATGTGCTGCCACCTGTTGCTGCTTAGTAGCCAAGAATCCCCGGATGACCTCCAGGAGTGCTGCAGCATCAGGTACGGGCGTCGCTGCTGGCACTGCTGGGAGTGCAGGAGTTTCCAGAACCTGCGGTTCTACTGGCTCTGATATTACTTCCACTCGAATCTGATCAGGAGATTGTACTCCTTCCGGTTGCTGCCCCATCGAGCCATGCTCCACTGGTTGTTCCTCCATGTTGGCCTCGCCAGCTACTGAGAAAGAAGCACCCCTATATGAAAAAGTACATGATATTAATTGTCAGGACGAGGAAGATTCGAGGATATAATTCAGGGGGTCAATCAAGGTGAGGAAAGAGAAATCGAATCAAGAGATTCAAAGGGAACAAGTTTTGATTGAGACTCCTATAATAGTAACACCCCACAAGTCTGAAAAGTCAGACCTGCATGGGCCACCAATAAAACCTTGTCACGCCCCAGTACCAAAATACGGAGACGGACTAGGCCAGCTACTCCATATGAGGTATTCAAACGTCATACGACGATCGTGGCTGTCAAGAGACAAGGGGGTGTATGCTACATTCAAGTCACCTATGGTCACACAGAACATCTACGTCTCAATCATTCAAAGCAAGAAAATATCAATTAATGAACATATAAGATAAAGCAGTAAGGCGTCCCTGACGCTTCATCAAAATGGTAATGGGGTTCTAGCTTTATAAGGTAGCTAGCCCAGAGAGTCAAAGATACATAATTGTATTCAGCTGCAGTCTGATTTAATTACAATTGTGCAAAAGACAAAATGTCTATATTAGTCGGCTAAACAGGTGCCAGTGGCTAAATGCCAGGACATAAATAAAGATACAAGAGTGGTGGAGAAGAAATCCACTCGAGTCCCTCGCCAGTCATGCTCCTAGTATATACCATTGACGTCAGAGAAGAAAGTCAGATCATCAGGCTCTGCTACGCGATCTGACCAAACAAAACCAGCCGGGTCAGCCCCGAAATAGCAAGTACCACAAGGGAGCACAAAAGAGTGAGATAAAATCCAGTCATAAAATAATAAAAGTAAACTTTCGATCGTAACCTCGGTCCACAGCTTGTCCTAGCACGATAGACCAACCCAACAACCAAACAAGGACATGGGTTGGACCACACACCATGACAGTCCGTGTCCCTCAGCTACTAGCGGAAGACCCAAGCACAGTCAAGTTATTTTTCAAGCAGCCATTCATTCCTGCGGCTTTTTATATTTGGCGAAGTTATCCCCGTTATACCGAATAAAAGGAATCCTCAGATCGTGTCAACCCAGCAGGGCTAGCCAAACCATAAGACTTATAATACTTTGATTATGCACCAGTCCCCCGAAGGGCTACCGTGCTAAAATATTGAACACATAGCTCGTAGGAGTCGGATATAGCTATTCGCTATAGGCGAATGAAACCATATCTGTAGCGGCCAACCCGGCACGTCAGGACGGGACCTGGGGTGGCTAGTATGGCACGATCTCGAGATTCTTCCCACCCAATGCATCTACTAAGTTAGTTGCCTAGTTAATCCCTAGGTTATCCTCAGAGTTCACATGTCGTGGTCACATGCTCATTCCCTTAGATGTCGTACATCGTACGAGTACCCCAAGAAGAGATCCGTACTGACTCAATGATTCATACGTATGTTTCCCCCTTCTTGGTGTAATACGACACACAACACATACCACGTCATTGCTACCGACCTTTACTATATAAAAGCTGGACTCTTGAAAGTACTGGCAGGTATTACGTAGGAACACTTAGCGCTTAGGATAGCACCTCGGTGCTCACATAGATTGTACCTTAGTACACGCATAGGATTATCTAGCCATCACATAGGTAGTCAGATTAGAAATGAGGACTAAGATACAAGAAACATGCGGCCAGGGCTTATGCGGCTGGAATATGCGGGGCACATGCGGCTCAGGACGGACGGGGCGCATGCGGCTCAGGAAATCGGGCATATGCAACTGGAATATGCGGCTCAGTCAAGCCATGCGGCTAAGGAACTCATGCGGCCGAAAGAAACGGAAGTCCATGCAGCAATGAGGATAGATCTTATGCGGCTGGGGAATGGAACCATAGCCTATGCGGCTCAAATAAAAATCTTGTATATACGGCAGTGGGAGGGCAGTGCCATGCGGCTCAGAAGTTCAAAGTTCATGCGGCAATGAGCTCATGCGGTTGCGAAGGCTTTATGCGGCTGCGAAGGCTTTATGCGGCCAAAACTGCCCAGCGCCATACGGTACGATCGCATACGGCTGGGAAATGCTTATGCGGCCGAAGGGAACTATTCATCATCCCTGCCAGAACCAGCACAGACGAATCTAGGAGAAGTCCAAATATTGTTTTGGCCACAACTTCCTCAAAACTATTCGAAATCTAACTTTCCAAAGGTCAAAATTGTATAGAATCAAATTTCCTACAGCATAGGACCATTAGTTTTCGAAAAATAGCCAAGTTTGATAGATCAAAGCCATAAAAACCTATGAAACCTGTCACTATCACATTTCTAGTTTGAGGGTATTTTTGACATTTTTGGGATAATTTAAATTTATTATAATTTATTTGAATTTATGGGAATTTTTAGAATTTATTTTGGAATTGTTGGGATGAGGGTTGACTAGGTTGACTTTGACTAGCAATGACCATGGTAGACTAACCTAGGAGCTAACCCTAGTTGAGTTTGGTCTTGATTAGGTCATGCCACCCTATTTAGACTAGAGTTGACTAATAGTATGGTTATTCGACTTAAGTAGAGTTTTAAGTCATAAGCCATGACTTGTGATTAACCAATAAATCGATAGTTAGCCAAATAGGCCCAAAGCCCATTAGTCAAGTGCCCAAACCCTAACCCTAACATTTTGTCCAGCCAACCTAGGGATTCCCCTACTATATAATCTCTCCCAAAATCTAGGACCAGCCTCTTCTTTAGGAATTTATTTTAAGAGAAAAAAGAGGTGAGTCTCCATGTTCAAAAATCCCTAGAAAATCCATTTTTCCTCCTTTTTAATCCAAACAAATTGTATTAGGTTCTAAATTCTACCTACTTTCTGTTGGTAATTAATATTCTCAGATTTGGAGAGCTTTGGAGGAGTTTCACCATCAAGAAGACCATCACTCATTAGAGCTTTTTGAGGGTTTTGATACATTGAGGTAACTTCCTATTTCCATCATAGAATCCTGAGATTTTTGCATCATTAGGGAGCCCTAGACCTACTAACAGTAGAAATAGGAAACCCTAAGTTTTTGTGTCCTTTCGTGTCCAAACTGGACACGTATCAGTGCACTATTCAACGTGTTTGTGGAAATGCCACTGTGGAATCGATTGTATTATTTTCGAAATATTTTTGAATAGAAAATTGTGTTTTGATGTCGCTTACACGATTTTAATTGACTGAGTTGATTTCGTGCTTGTGTCGTGTCGTTTGGACACTCGTGCACACATACTCGGACACGCGCGCGCGCAGCTACAATGCTTCCCTGCCACTCGGGCTCCCTACAGGACACGACACGGCGTGCCCTGACACGAAACTTCGTGGGGAGCTTGGGGCACCTTCTGTCATCACGCTTCCCAAGTTTCACGAGATTTCATGGTCGGGTTAGGGAGTAATCGGCCGTGCACGGGGAATACATTGCACTGTGCGTAGGCTGTTATTAGCCACTGATACGGCCCTAGTTCTCAGACACGACGACATGAGGACACATTGCTGACACTTAGACATGAGCACCTAGACCTAGACTAGGTGGGGACACAAGCACGAGGCCTGGGATGGCCTGTGTCGGGTGCACGACACGCGTGCACACCCGCACGAGACTGCCCAGTTTCCCTGTGTCCAGTTTTATGTTTTGGGTTTTAAATTGTTTGGACACATTTGTGTCCTCGTAGTGGGACACATTTACACTGTATGACACATATACAACCTATATTTGAATTACCAACCATGGGTATGGCATTTTAGCTCGATTTGATTTTCAATTCTCATTTTTTCCAATTTACTGAAAACCTGAATATCAGTTCTTTTTCACTGTTTTTCCCAGGTTTAATTATATGAATTTTGGCAGCCATTTAACCATTATATGCTGACTAATTGCATGGTTTAAGACCTCAGTTTGGTTCACCTAATTGTCATCTAAGTGTATGATGAAATTGGGTTAAACTGGTTTTGGTTTGGGACAAAAAACTGAGTGTTTGTTGATGAATAGTTAATGATTCAAATGCATTAAATCTGAGAGGCAATCTAGGCTGTTAACTAAGCCTTATGTATGGACTGTATGGACTGAAATATGTGTTTTTTTAGGTTCCTGTTTAAAACAGAGTTTGTGAATGAGATCCTTCCCTTTTTATTGCACTATATTTGAAATAGGTTTAATTCCTTAACTGAGATATGGGTTCTTCACTCTTCCTCACTGTTTTGCCTCACTCCACTGTCACACACCCACACAAGTCACTCACACGACATGTTTACATGCTGTTAGTATATTACCAACCTATAAATTAGTGTTTTGTTTTAGTTTTATGTGTAAATTCCTAATTACCTAATCCTGAAACTGTGTAGTGTTCTTCCTGCATTTTTCAGATTTGAAACATGGACTTTGGCAACTGTTTAATCCAAATTAATGTTGTTAAGGATTTGGTTTTAGTCCCTAAACCTGTCCTCCTATGTGAATTCTACTTGTAGGTTAATTTTTAGGTGTTTTGGCTTTGTTTTGAATTCGAAATGTAGAGTTGGGTGGGGTTTGACTGTTCATGTGAAAATCTGAGATAGAAATCTGATTTTTGTTTTGATACAACTTGTGTACTGAAAAAGGAAGTCCTGAGTTGATTTTCTTTCCCTTTTAACTGAATTTAACAGCTAGTATTATATGTGGTTGCTTAAATTAAAATCTGAGATTGTAGGTTCACATGTTCATGTGTGTATTACTGTCATTGAGAGTTAATCCCCTTCCCTTTTTCACTATCAAGACCTACATAGCTCTCACTACTTACACACTACCACACACACACCCTCTCTATATATCCTATTGTATATACATGTAATGTAATATGTGTATATGTGATATTATATGGTTTATGTATCATATAGGTATCCAATGTAGATTTTTTCAATGGGTTATAGGCTATGTTAGTTTATATATATAAGTACCATATATATATATATATATATATATATATATATATATATATATATATATATATATATATATATATAAAATATATATATATATATATATATATATATATATATATATATATATATATATATATATATATATATATATATATATATATATATATAACTTGTGTGTGAACTTTATATATGTATTTCATATTTATGTATTATGTTTGAGATTACATATATCTAGAGTGTATTGGTTAGATATAGATTTGGCATGTTGTATGTGTTTGGGTTGGCCTAGATTGAATAGCCTATGGCCTGTGTATGCCTGTTTGACTAACATGCCTAGATTAGACTTGTACAGCTTTATTAGACCTAGAATAGACTTACTAGACTAGTGTAGACTAGTTTGACCTAGTGTGGACTTGTTTGACCTAGTTTGACCATAGTTGACCTAGTTTGACTTCTAGGGTTGACCAGAGTTGACCAAGAGTTGACTTTGGCCTAGTTTGACCTAGATTCATGTAAAATGCATGGTAGCGCTTCATTTTATCATTTTGGACTTGTTGTGACTTGTGCTGTTCTAATAGGAGCCAGACACCACTCCTCGGACAGTACTTTTCAGTTGGACACTCAGATACCAGGCGAGTACATTCTCTGATCATTTTATATCATGTTTAGGATTATATTTCTTGCTTTAGACTATCTTACTTGATGCTGACACGTTGGAACACGGATTGGTACTATATTGATCCCTTCATGAGATGTTATCCCTCTCGGGAGCATCAGATACTTTTGTCATGTGTGTTTCACTTACATCACGTATCATATGCTTCTATCATTATGAATCTTCGGAAATCAGCTAGTGACTCATGTACCCTCATGATTACTGAGCCTTCTCGAATCAATTCATGAATCACCCTTTATGGGCAACTTAGTATAATCATGAATCTTAACGTAACTTGAATGGATCCTTGTGTATTGATTGGGGTACGGGGGAGTATGAATGGTCATGTGAATAAATATCCAAAGTAGTGTAGTCATGAATCACTCTTAGTGTAGTCATGAATCAGTCCTAAGCCATTCACATGTTCGTCTGTACTCTAAATCACTAGCACTGTCTCTCTTTATATATATATCATAGATATTTACTTACAGTCTCTCTTTTTACATTATGCTATTTCTTCAGATCCTGTATTTTATTCTCTAGCATGATTATATTTCCTTTCCTGCTATGACTTGTTGAGATGTATTGTGCTCGCTCCTGTCCTGACTGGACCTGTTGAAAATATTATAGAGGACGAGGAGGAGGCTGGTGTGGATACCTATTACGGTGCCACCTTAGATGAGATGTTGGACCTGGACCATCAGCAGGCCCCACTAGCTGTGGATGACACACCCTTAGACTAGGATGTTTTCATTTACAGTATGTCGTGGATGATTGTATATATTTGATTATGGGATTATGTATTTATCTTAGACACTTAGACTCTCTGATGTACTTGGGATTTCCTTTCATTTCAGCAGTTTCATTTATCTATCTATCAGCTATGTTATCATCTGTTTTTCCTTGAGTTTTATATCATATCGTGCTTCTTCTTCCTTAGTTGTGATTGAGTCTACTTTTATTATGTCACCCCCATTCGGGGAGTATAAACTGTTTAAGCTTTATATTGCTAGATGTTGTGACCTAGGACAGCGTTCTACCGCCGACACTGCGGCGTAGGCTGGACGTACCCACGTCTCGTGCCCTAACTCTAGGGTGCGGGTCGTGACACGTTTTAGTGGTGGCCCATACAGGTCTAGACTAGAAGTGTAGTGGTATTCGAACTAGAGTATCACTACAGCCTGCAGTAGGATATAGGACATTAATTTTTTAAGGTACTCAATCACATTAGGAAAAATTCTTTTATTGCCATCTAAATCCTTATTGTCAGCTGATCCTTTTGAATTTTAATTGTCCGCCTTTGTTATATCGCTTCTTTATCAGAAATTGATACTCTTGTTTGTCTATCTTCAGGATGGTAGAGACTCGATCACAGCGTACCATTCATGAGGATGCTATAGAGGGGACTGCTACCTCTTAGCCGGTACAGCGGGGCCAGGGGACTGCAGCTCCTGCCACCTCTGCTCGTATTGAGACCCCGGCAGCAGCAGCAGGGGGTATGCTTCCACCGGCTCGGAGGCAGGACCCAGTTCTCCCAGAGATCCTTACCAGCAGCCACCTGCAGGGACAGTTGATGCCGTTCAGCTGTTGGCCTTCTTCAGGCAGTACATGGAGGGTCAGCAGACCCAGCAGCAGAGGCACACGGCAGAGCTCACTCGAGGTATTGAGCTGGCAGTGACCGCAGTGGAGAGAGTCATAGCTCAGCCAGCAGCAGCCCCGCAGCCGCACCAGCCACGGGAGAAGGGCATCCAAGACTTCCAGAAGATGCACCCGAGAGACTTCCGAGGGACAGAGGGGCTCCTGTATGCCGATGAGTGGATCGAGCATATGGAGGAGATCTTCAGGCTGGCGGAGATTTCGACGAGGCTCCAGATAGAGGCAGCGGCCAGCATGATGCAGGATCTGGCCCGTACCTGGTACCAGACCGACCCGAGGGTCGGCACAGCAGGTCAGACTTGGGCAGCATTCAAGAAGCTGTTCAAGGAGAAGTTCTTTCCAGACGCAGCGCTGGGGGCCCTCGAGACCCAGTTCGAGGCCCTAGTTCAGGGGAGCCAGTCTGTGGAGGAGTACGCAGGAGAGTTCTGTCGCCTGAGCAGATTTATGGAGGACTTGTCCGAGACGACGAAGGCCCGGAGGTTCCGAAAGGGCTTGGTAAAGGAGGTCAAGTCCTACACCAATAATGCCCGCAGCGCTACATTTGAGGAGATCCTGGTGGACGCACTAGCTGCAGAGGATGATCTTGAGCTTAGGCTCAAGAGGGGGCGAGACTCCCAGGAAGGCAGCAGCAGCGGAGGACCAGCCAAGAGGCCGCACTTTTAGCAGCAGCACCACCAGCAGCAGAGGTTCCAGCCGCAGCAGTTTCAGCAGTCGAGATAGCAGCCAGAGTAGTATTAGCAGCAGAGGGTACAGCAGGCACCGAGGCAGCAGGCCACCACCTGTGCTTATTGCAAGAAGCCAGGCCACGAGGTTGGGTAGATGCCTTCTTTGCGGAGCAACGAACCATCATATGAGGGACTGCGCTCAGTATACTGGCAGAGTAGCACAGGGAGCAGGAGCTGGAGCCAAGGCTCCAGGGGGACCGCAGAAGGGACCATTGCCGACTCAGCAGCAGCGGTTTGTACAGCACCAGCAGCAGGCCAGGGGAGGCCAGCCGGGGCGAGCCTTCGCCATGGCGGCTGAGGATGCAGAGGTGATAGGAGAGCTGATTGCAGTTCGATTCTCTTCGACTCCAGTCCAGTATTTGTATTATTTGATTCCGGTGTTTCGCATAGCTTCATATCAGTATCTTTTGCGATTAGACACGGTATCATAGCTGAATCGTTGCCTAGGACTTACAAGATCACGACCGGGGGTGGCATTATCCTCGTACGTGATGTTTGTAAGGGTCGGAGAGTAGTTTTGGGAGGCCGTGAGTTGGAGGTGAGCCTGCTCGTAATGCCATTGCCGAACTACGATATATTACTAAGCATGGATTGGTTGAGCAGGCACCATGCCAGCATTGATTGCAGAGGGGGTAGAGTTCTCTTCAGAGCGCCGGGGGAGCCAGAGTTCGAGTACTTCAGACGTCAGGCAGAGCAGAGCAGCGGAGTCTTCTGTGGAGTCTCGGTCGAGGAGGAGGCGATTCCACACCCCTTGATAGCAGAGTATATGGATGTTTTCCCAGAGGAGTTGCCAGGATTGCCACCAGACAGAGACATAAAGTTCTCGATAGACTTGGTTCCAGGAGCGGAACCCATCTCTCAGTACGTCTATCGGGTGAACAACAGCGAGCTGGTGGAGCTGAAGAAGCAGGTAGATGAGCTGCAGGACAAGGGCTTCATCTGCTCGAGTTTGTCGCCATGGGGTGCACCAGTGTTGTTTGTGCCGAAGAAGGATGGGTCAGTACGCATGTGTATTGACTATAGGGCACTCAACAACCTCACGATCAAGAACAAATACCCACTGCCGCGGATCGACGATCTATTCGACCAGTTGAGCGAAGCTCGGGTATTTTCCAAGATTGATCTAAGGTCGGAATATCACCAGGTGAAGGTAAAGAGGGAGGATATTCCCAAGACCGCTTTCAGGACGCGGTACGGGCAGTTTGAGTTTTTGGTTATGCCGTTCGGGCTTACCAATGCACCAGCAGTATTTATGAACCTTATAAACAAGGTGTTCCACCAGTATCTGGATCAGTTTGTGGTGGTGTTCATTGACGATATCTTGGTATATTCCAAGACTGAGGAGGAGCACGAGGAGCATTTGAGGATCGTGCTGGAGACTCTTCGGAAGGAGCAGCTTTACGGGAAGCTCTCCAAGTGTGAGTTTTTCTTGGACCGGGTGGACTTCTTGGGGCACGTTGTGACTGGAGATGGTATCTCAGTTGACCCCAAGAAGATTGTAGCAGTTGAGGCATGGGCAGCTCCGACTTCAGTTGCAAAGATCAGGAGTTTCCTGGGGCTGGCAGGATATTATCGGAGATTTGTGTAGGATTTCTCCCGGGTTGCAGAGCCGTTGACTCGGTTGACCCGGATGGATGCTGAGTTCCTTTGGTCAGAGGAGTGTCAGGCAGCTTTTGATGAGTTGAAGAAGCGGCTTACGACAGCTCCGATTCTGACATTGCCTTTAGGATCAGGTGGTTTCACTATTTATAGTGACGCTTCAGGAAAGGGGCTGGGTTGCGTCTTGCAGCAGCATGGGAAGGTGATTGTCCATGCTTCCAGGCAATTATGTCTCCATGAGAAGAACTACCCTACCCACGACCTAGAGCTGGCAGCGGTAATGTTTGCCTTAAAGTTGTGGAAGCATTATCTGTACGGAGAGAGGGTGAAGATCTTCACAGATCACAAGAGCTTAAAATATGTGTTCACTCAGAAGGAGTTGAACGTGAGACAGCGCAGATGGCTAGAGTTGATGAAGGATTTCGACATCCTACTTCAGTATCACCTAGGGAAGGCCAACGTGGTTGCCGATGCCTTGAGTAGGTATCCGACAGCCATGTGTTTGACCATGGATCGGCACCTGCTTGCCGACTTAGAGAGCCTTGGGATAGAGGTGATCGTGCCCAGAGTACAGATACAGTTATGTGGGATACAGATTCAGTCAGACTTGGTGGAGAGGATCAAGTCGGCACAGTTTGAGGACGTTGCTCTGCGGTGTCTCCGAGAGCAGGTTCGAGCAGGATTGCTGGAGGGCGAGTTTTCTCTTACAGATGATGGTGTCTTGAGGCACGGTTCCAGATTATGTATGTCCAGCGGAGAGCTCTGGAAGCAGGTTATGCAGGAGGTCCACAGATCTCAGTACTCCATACACCCTGGTGCCAACAAGATGTACCGAGATCTGAGGGAGCATGTTTGGTGGTCCGAGATGAAGCGGGAGGTGGCTCGCTTCGTGGCTAGGTGCTTGGTCTGTCAGCAGGTCAAGGCAGAGAGGCAGAGGCCCGGTGGATTGTTGCAGCCGCTGCCTATTCCCGAGTGAAAATGGAAGCATATCACTATGGACTTCGTATCAGGATTGCCGCACACACCAGGAGGGAAAGACGCGATTTGGGTCATCGTGGACAGGTTGACCAAATCGGCCTACTTCTTGCCATTCAAGATGGGTACGTCTACAGAGAGGCTGGCGGAGATGTATATGCGGCAGATAGTCAGGATTCACGGAGTTCCAGTCAGCATCTTCTCAGATCGGGATAGCCGTTTTACTTTTCATTTCTGGAGGAGTCTGCAGACCAGCTTGGGTACTCAGCTCAAGTTTAGTACTGTATACCACCCCCAGACGGACGGACAGTCGGAGCGGACAATCCAGACACTTGAGGATATGCTACGGACGTGCGTCCTGGACTTTGGAGGTTCCTGGGAGGATCATCTTTATTTGGTGGAGTTTGCTTACAACAACAGCTTCCAGGCCAGCATTGAGATGTCATCTTTCGAGGCTCTGTACGGGCGTAGGTGCCGAACACCCTTATCTTGGGATGATGTTGGTGAGCGAGCTTTACTGGGGCCAGAGATGATTTTTGATGCAGCCGAGAAGGTGAAGCTCATCAGGGACAAACTTCGCATGGCGCAGGACAGACATCGGCACTGGGCCGATAGTCGCCGGAGGCCATTGGAGTTTGAGGTACAAATTAGAGTAGGATTAGTTTAGGTTTGATTGTTTGTGTTTTAATAATCATGTTTGTTTATTATAATTAATTGAGACCTTGCTTGTGATTAGGTCGAAGATCAGGTTTTCTTGAGGATATCTCCGACTTGTGGTACGATACATTTTTGTGGAGGCGGGAAGCTTAGCCCGCGCTTCATCGGCCCTTTCGTTATCAGCGAAAGAGTCGGTGACGTTGCATACAGGCTAGACTTGCCGCCTGCACTTGTGGGGGTCCACAACGTATTCCATGTATCACAGTTGAGACGGTACGTGGCTGACCCTAGCCATGTGCTTGATCATTCAGAGATTGAGGTTGGGCCTTCTCTCAGCTATCTAGAGCAGCCAGTGGAGATTCTGGATCGACGGGAGAAGGTTCTGAGGAACCAGGTGATACCCTTGGTACGCGTCGTATGGAGGCATCATTCTCCAGGAGAGTCTACCTGGGAGCGGGAGGATGAGATGCGCGAGCGCTACCCTTATCTTTTTAGACCGTGAGGTATACTTCCTATCCTTCTCATCAGTTGTATTTCGCCTTTCAATTTCGAGGACGAAATTCTTTTAAGGAGGGTAGATTTGTCACTACCACATTTCTAGTTTGAGGGTATTTTTGACATTTTTTGGGTAATTTAAATTTATTATAATTTATTTGAATTTATGGGAATTTTTAGAATTTATTTTGGAATTGTTGGGATGAGGGTTGACTAGGTTGACTTTGACTAGCAATGACCATAGTAGACTAACCTAGGAGCTAACCCTAGTTGAGTTTGGTCTTGATTAGGTCATGCCACCCTAGTTAGACTAGAGTTGACTAATAGTATGGTTATTCGACTTAAGTAGAGTTTTAAGTCATAAGCCATGACTTGTGATTAACCAATAAATCGATAGTTAGCCAAATAGGCCCAAAGCCCATTAGTCAAGTGCCCAAACCCTAACCCTAACATTTTGTCTAGCCAACCTAGGGATTCCCCTACTATATAATCTCTCCCAAAATCTAGGGCTAGCCTCTTCTTTAGGAATTTATTTCAAGAGAAGAAAGAGGTGAGTCTCCATGTTCAAAAATCCCTAGAAAATCCATTTTTCCTCCTTTTTAATCCAAACAAATTGCATTGGGTTCTAAATTCTACCTACTTTCTGTTGGTAATTAATATTCTCAGATTTGGAGAGCTTTGGAGGAGTTTCACCATCAAGAAGACCATCACTTATTAGAGCTTTTTGAGGGTTTTGATACATTGAGGTAACTTCCTATTTCCACCATAGAATCCTGAGATTTTTGCATCATTAGGGAGCCCTAGACCTAACCTAACAGTAGGAATAGGAAACCCTAAGTTTTTGAGTCCTTTCGTGTCCAAACTGGACACGTATTAGTGCACTATTCAACGTGTTTGTGGAAATGCCACTGTAGAATCGATTGTATTATTTTCGAAATATTTTTGAATGAAAAATTTTGTTTTGATGTCGCTTACACGATTTTAATTGACTGAGTTGATTTCGTGCTTGTGTCGTGTCGTTTGGACACTCGTACACACACACTCGGACACGCACGCGCGCAGCTACAGTGCTTCCCTGCCACTCGGGCTCCCTATAGGACACGATACGACGTGCCCTGACACGAAACTTCGTGGGGATCTTGGGGCACCTTCTGTCATCACGCTTCCCAAGTTTCACGAGATTTTATGGTCGGGTTAGGGAGTAATCGGCCGTGCACGGAGAATACACTGTACTGTGTGCAGGCTGTTATTAGCCACTGATACGGCCCTAGTTCTCAGACACGGCGACACGAGGACACGTTGCAGACACTTAGACATGAGCACCTAGACCTAGACTAGGTGGGGACACAAGCACGAGGCCTGGGATGGCCTGTGTCGGGTGCACGACACGCGTGCACACCCGCACGAGACTGCCAGTTTCCCTGTGTCCAGTTTTATGTTTTGGGTTTTAAATTGTTTGGACACATTTATGTCCTCGTAGTGGGACACATTTACACTGTATGACACGTATACAACCTATATTTGAATTACCAACCATGGGTATGGCATTTTAGCTCGATTTGATTTTCAATTCTCATTTTTCCCAATTTACTGAAAACCTGAATATCAGTTCTTTTTCACTGTTTTTCCCAGGTTTAATTATATGAATTTTGGCAGCCATTTAACCATTATATGCTGACTAATTGCATGGTTTAAGACCTCAGTTTGGTTCACCTAATTGTCATCTAAGTGTATGATGAAATTGGGTTAAACTGGTTTTGGTTTGGGACAGAAAACTGAGTGTTTGTTGATGAATAGTTAATGATTCAAATGCATTAAATCTGAGAGGCAATCTAGGCTGTTAACTAAGCCTTATGTATGGACTGAAATCTGTGTTTTTTTAGGTTCCTGTTTAAAACAGAGTTTGTGAATGAGATCCTTCCCTTTTCATTGCACTATATTTGAAATAGGTTTAATTCCTTAACTGAGATATGGGTTCTTCACTCTTTCTCACTATTTTGCCTCACTCCACTGTCACACACCCACACAAGTCACTCATACGACACGTTTACATGCTGTTAGTACATTACCAACCTATAAATTAGTGTTTTGTTTTAGTTTTATGTGTAAATTCCTAATTACCTAATCCTGAAACTGTGTAGTGTTCTTCCTGCATTTTTCAGATTTGAAACATGGACTTTGGCAACTGTTTAATCCAAATTAATGTTGTTAAGGATTTGGTTTTAGTCCCTAAACCTGTCCTCCTATGTGAATTCTACTTGTAGGTTAATTTTTAGGTGTTTTGGCTTTGTTTTGAATTCAAAATGTAGAGTTGGGTGGGGTTTGACTGTTCATGTGAAAATCTGAGATAGAAATCTGATTTTTGTTTTGATACAACTTGTGTACTGAAAAAGGAAGTCCTGAGTTGATTTTCTTTCCCTTTTAACTGAATTTAACAGCTAGTATTATATGTGGTTGGTGCTTAAATTAAAATATGAGATTGTAGGTCCACATGTTCATGTGTGTATTACTGTCATTGAGAGTTAATCCCCTTCCCTTTTTCACTATCAAGACCTACATAGCTCTTACTACTCACACACTACCACACACACACCCTCTCTATATATCCTATTGTATATACATATAATGTAATATGTGTATATGTGATATTATATGGTTTATGTATCATATAGTTATCCAATGTAGATATTTTTCAATGGGTTATAGGCTATGTTAGTTTATATATATATATATATATATATATATATATATATATATATATATTTTTTTTTTTATTTTTTTTTTACCATATATATATAACTTGTGTGTGAACTTTATATATGTATTTCATATTTATGTGTTATGTTTGAGATTACATATATCTAGAGTGTATTGGTTAGATATAGATTTGGCATATTGTATGTGTTTGGGTTGACCTAGATTGAATAGCCTATGGCTTGTGTATGCCTGTTTGACTAACATGCCTAGATTAGACTTGTACAACTTTATTAGACCTAGAATAGACTTACTAGACTAGTGTAGACTAGTTTGACCTAGTGTGGACTTGTTTGACCTAGTTTGACCATAGTTGACCTAGTTTGACTTCTAGGGTTGACCAGAGTTGACCAAGAGTTGACTTTGGCCTAGTTTGACCTAGATTCATGTAGAATGCATGGTAGAGCTTCATTTTATCATTTTGGACTTGTTGTGACTTGTGCTGTTCTAATAGGAGCCAGATACCACTCCTCGGACAGTACTTTTCAGTTGGACACTCAGATACCAGGCGAGTACATTCTCTGATTATTTTATATCATGTTTAGGATTATATTTTCTGCTTTAGACTATCTTACTTGATGCTGACACGTTGGAACACGGATTGGTACTATATGGATCCCTTCATGAGATGTTATCCCTCTCGGGAGCATCAGATACTTTTGTCATGTGTGTTTCACTTACATCACATATCATATGCTTCTATCATCATGAATCTTCGGAAATTAGCTAGTGACTCATGTACCCTCATGATCATCGAGCCTTCACGAATCAATTCATGAATCACCTTTTATGGGCAACGTAGTAAATCATGAATCTTAACGTAACTTGAATGGATCCTTGTGTATTGATTGGGGTACGGGGGAGTATGAATGATCATGTGAATAAATATCCAAAGTAGTGTAGTCATGAATCAGTCCTAAGCCATTCACATGTTCGTCTGTACTCTAAATCACTAGCACTGTCTCTCTTTATACATATATCATAGATATTTACTTACAGTCTCTCTTTTTACATTATGCTATTTCTTCAGATCCTGTATTTTATTCTCTAGCATGATTATATTTTCTTTCCTGCTATGACTTGTTGAGATGTATTGTGCTCGCTCCTGTCCTGACTGGACCTGTTGAAAATATTACAGAGGACGAGGAGGAGGCTGGTGTGGATACCTATTACGGTGCCACCTTAGATGAGATGTTGGACCTGGACCATCAGCAGGCCCCACTAGCTGTGGATGACACACCCTTAGACTAGGATGTTTTCATTTACAGTATGTCATGGATGATTGTATATATTTGATTATGGGATTATGTATTTATCTTAGACACTTAGACTCTCTGATGTACTTGGGATTTCCTTTCATTTCAGCAGTTTCATTTATCTATCTATCAGCTATGTTATCATCTGTTTTTCCTTGAGTTTTATATCATATCGTGCTTCTTCTTCCTTAGTTGTGATTGAGTCTACTTTTATCATGTCACCCCCCATTCGGAGAGTATAAACTGTTTAAGTTTTATATTGCTAGATGTTGTGACCTAGGACAGCATTCTACCGCCGACACTGCGGCGTAGGCTGGACGTACCCACGTCTCGTGCCCTAACTCTAGGGTGCGGGTCGTGACAAAACCCTAGTTTTAGGAACTTAGATCTACACAAATCTAGCCATAAAAATCAAAAACTTCAAGAACTAAACTTGTGGAGAATGAAAAGATGAACAATGTAGACAAATAAAATCGAGTAAAAATCAAGAAAGGAAAATAACACTAATCTCCACTTTTGAGCAAGTTGTACTTGCCTGTGGAGTGGTAGTTGAGAAAAATAAATGGAGGAGTGAATGAAGAGAGAGAGTGAAGAAGAGATATTAAATAGGGGTTGGGTTGGTTTAAGAAAACCCTAATCCCTAACCACTTCCACTAATGACAAGGCTAAAAAGGCTACATGCCATCATTAATAAATAATAGACAAAATTTATGCACATGCTAAATACAGATACCGTCTACAGAATTCATGAAGATTACGTATATCGGGATCGGGAAGTGACATGAAGTCTGCGAAGGCTCTCATCTGTAGACTGTGCCTCCCTGATCTGCTGCATCAAACCTGACTGAATGTCAAGTGCCATCACCTGTATCACTGATCCTGGCCGAACTATCTCGATACCGAGCTTCTCCAGATCTTTCCGTAAATGTCGATCTATCATCAGATACCATGCCATCGGATGCCTGCTCAGTGCATCCGCCACCATATTTGCCTTTCCGGGATAATACTGTAAATCGATGTCGAAGTTCTTCATCAACTTCAACCATCGTCTTTGTCTCATATTCAGCTCTTTCTGCGTGAACACATACTTCAAGCTCTTATGGTCAGTAAAGATTTCCACACGCTCTCCGTATAAGTAATGTTTCCATAACTTGAGTGCAAAGATCACCGCAGCTAACTCTAGGTCATGGGTAGGATAATTCCGCTCATGAGTTCGCAATTGCCTAGATGCATAAGCAATCACTTTCCCATGCTGCTGTAGGACACATCCTAGCCCCTTTCCTGAAGCATCGCTGTATATGGTGAAACCTCCAGATCCTGAAGGTAAAGTCAGAACTGGAGCGGTCGTCAGCCTCCTCTTCAGCTCCTCAAACGCTGCCTGGCAGTCCTCTGACCAAATGTACTCTGCGTCCTTCCGCGTCAGCTTCGTCATGGGTTCAGCTATCCTAGCAAAGTCCTGGACGAACTTTCTACAATAGCAGGCTAGACCCAGAAAGCTCATGATCTCTGAAACTGACGTCGGAGCCTTCCACGTCTCAACTGCAGCAATCTTCCTGGGATCCACTGAGATTCCCTCTCCAGTAACTACATGGCCGAGAAACTCCACTCGGTCTAAAAAGAACTCACACTTCGACAATTTTGCATACAATCTCTCCTGCCTCAGAATCCCCAAAACTATCCGTAAGTGCTCTGCATGCTCCTCCGACGTCTTCTAGTATATCAGGTTGTCGTCGATGAACACTACGACGAACTTATCCAGATACTGGTGAAATGTCTTATTCATCAAATTCATAAAGACAGCTGGCGCATTTATGAGACCAAATGGCATCACCAGAAACTCGTACTGCCCGTACTTCGTGTTGAACGTCGTCTTCTGGATGTCTGCTGCCCTGACCTTCACCTGGTGGTACCCGGGTCTCAAATCTATCCTGGAAAACACCTTCGCCCCACTCAACTGGTCGAACAAATCATCTATCCTGGGCAGAGGATATTTGTTCTTAATGGTGATGGCATTCAACGCCCGGTAGTCAATACACAACTGAACTGTACCATCCTTCTTAGGCACAAAAAGCACTGGTGCTCCCCATGGAGAAGCACTAGATCGAATGAAATCCTTTTTCAATAGGTCATCAATCTGCTCTTTCATCTCTACGGCCTCCTTGGGGTTCACTCTATAGCAAGCTCGGGATACTGGTGATGAACCCGGTACTAAATCTATAGTGAACTCCACATCTCTGTCAGAAAAAAGTCCAGGAAGATCCTTTGGGAATACATTCATAAACTCCCTAATGATAGGGTGTGGCGGTGCTAACTCCCTAACTGTCGCACAACAGTTCGGCTCTAGGCTGATCTACGGCCCTGTCCTTCTGACACTGAATGGTGCTGTGCCTGGAGGACTGAACAGAATACTACCCTCATGACAGTCTATAGCTGCATGGGCATAGCTAAGCCAGTCCATCCCCAATATGATATCATAACCGGGGAGTGACATCACAAATAATCGTCCCCTAAACTCTCTCTCGGCTATAAAAATAGAGCATCTATAGATAGCTCTAATGGGCACTGGTCCTCCTCTTGTCATTATTCTACTGATTTCCTCGGTAGGTGTAGCTACTAAGTGGTGTTTATGCAAAAACTCTAATGACAGGAAGCTATGAGATGTACCAGAATCAAATAAGCATAGAGCTAGAAAAGTATGCAAATAAACATGACCTGTGATAACGTCAGCCAAGTAATCTGGCTCCGAAACCTGCTCCGGCTCTAGCTCAAGGGCTAGACTATAAGATTTCCCCTGGGGTCCCTTCAGCTGCTACAATGTTGTCCAAACCTCTGCTGCTGAGTCGGGAGTGGTCCTCTAGGTCCCTTGGCTGCTGGACAGTTCTGAATCTGATGGGTGGCAGACCGACAAACTAAGCACTATCCCAACCTCTTCCTGCAGATGGCGAAGTCATGCCCTGGTGTCAGATCCCTATTTTAGAAATAGGTATATGACTGTATTTCGACTGTATTTCGTATTTTGGAGGATTTTAATTTTTGGGGAATTCTTAAAATTTTTATTATTTTCTTGGAGGTAATTTTATCCTCATTATTATTATTATTATTAATTTTCTTGTTCCCAATCTACCCTCCAAAATATCTACTCCCCCTCTCTCTTGTCATTTCACTCCCTCACATCATCTCTCTCTCCTCCCTCACCTTTCCCACTCTCACCTACTCCCCTCACTTTCTCCTTACAGGAGAACACCCCCCTCATTTTTCCTCTCTCTCTCTCTCTTCACTCTCTCGTTCAATTCTCTCTCTTCCTTACCCTCTTTCCGAGCCCTCTCTCCTTCGAAGTCCGGCCCGGCCAGCTTTACCGCGACCACCGCCACTACTGCTCCCACCACCACTTTTACGACCATCATCATCATCGTCGCAACCCCCCCGGCCTCCGCTGCGGCCGCCACCACCAGCACCGCCCTCACCGCCATCTCCTCCGCGGCCTCCGGCCCCTCTGCCAGCGCCACCGTCTCTCCCACTTTCTGCGACCACCACCACTACTTCCAGCGCCGCCCCCATCCTCATCGTTGTCGTCGCCTCTACTGTCCCCTTCCCGACGACGAGCCCCGGCCCCTCCTTCTCTCTCCCCTGCCGGAGGTCAAGTGCTGCCGACGAGCCACCCCGACCTGGCTGCCCCGGTGAGCCCCGATCTCCTCCGCCCATTCCTTCCTCTTTTCCCCGGTGGCCAACACCACCGCCGTGTCGTTGCCGCGCCTGGGCCAGCACCGCCTCGAGCGACGGGATGCCCTGGGCCCCGTGCTGCTCGAACAGCGAGCCAGCCTCGGGCTGTGTACTATTCGGGCCACGTGCCTCGATGCACGTGCTGCCTCGAGCAGTGCGCTGCTCGGTTTGCGTGCGCCTTCTTGGTTTTTATGCGCCCTCGATTCACGTGCTGTCTTGGGCAGCAGGACGCCTTGAGCCCCGCGCTGCCTCGGGCACCGTGCCCCATTGGTTTGCGTGTTGCCTCGTTTCTTGTGTCTCGGCCTTTGTGCCCATCTTGGTTTTCGTGCCGCTCTGATTCGCGTACCCGTATCGATTTGCGTACGTACCTCGATTTGTGTGCCGTATCGATTTACATGATCCTTGGACTTTGGGTCGTTTCGATTTACGTGCTCGTCTCGATTTGCGTGTCGCATGATTTGTGGACCATTCTGATATTTGTGATTTTCTCGATCTACGTGTACGTCTCAATTTACGTGCACGTGTTTCCTGTTCATCTCGATATTTGTGCCATCTCGATTTACGTGTACGTCTCGATATACGTGCATATCTCGGTTTACGTGGCCGTATCGATTCGCGTACCTCGGTTTCCGTGCTCGATCCCTGCACTGCTTGCGGGATCCACACAATATAGCCTTCTGCCATCTCTTGTGATTATTCTATTATTTTATTATTTGGTGTTGATGATTATTTATTGTGTGTTCTGAGGATCTCGATTGGCGTGCTAGCTTGGATCGCGACTGCCGAATACTTGCTTACCTAGCCGAGCCCTCTAGGCAAGTATCCCTTGCTCATCGGTGGCTCTTGCCATCTCTCCTGGATTTTATTGTATTTAATTTATTATAAATTGTATAACCATGAGTAGTGTAGATTAGCAGTAGAACTGCCTTGATAACCTAGACTAGCTTGGTCCGATACTGGGATAGACCGTATCGGACGACTCGGATGGGTCATCCATACCTCCGAGGATACAAGCAAGACTCACTTGTACGGATTATCCCCATATGCCCCGTGTCCGACTCGCGGTCGGGTAACGGCTTTGGCTAACTTTACCTGTGGCGGTGATTGTGTTTGGATTAGGGATTTATAGACATGTGTTATGGTGCGCCCTGCGAGGCGGTTATTTTATTATTATGCATGTTGGCTTGGCGCCCAGTACGTATTATAGCGCTGCTGGAGGCCGGGACTTAGTGGTCTCGGGTTCTATTGGTTTCCAGTACGCATCGTAGTGCTACTGGAGGCCGAGACTTAGTGTTCTCGGCTATCGATTTGTTCCTAGTACGCATCGTAGTGCTGCTGGTAGCTGAGACTTAGTGTTCTCAGCCTACGATTCTGCGATTCTGCGGCGGGTTGCGTCGAGTGTTTTAGCCCCTATTCGTAGGGTGCTCCCATCCAGATTACAAGGAAGACTGCCGGATTTTTCCAGAATTCTCGGTTGGGAATTTGGTTCGAAGGATTGGGCAGAACCATTCCTTTGGTTTGCGGGACTGAACTCATGCATGTTCTTCTTGGTATAGCATCCCGGATCTTATTGCCTGCTAGGTAGACACCCGACTAGATTAGTCGTCTAGCGTCTTGACCTGTCTTGTCCGCCAGATTGTGTAAGAAGAGTGGTTCTACTCGGGTGAAGGTCTGCAACCCTGGTCCTTGTTTGGTTTAAGGGTTGTGGATCTGATCCAGAGTGGTTCACGCAATCCTTGCCTTTCGACGGTATCATCCATTGGACTCTTGACCCGTGACCCTTCTTTTAGATGGTGTTCCAGTTTAGTTTGTTATCCCATTGTCTGTCCTGTCCGCCGGATTGTGTAAGGAGAGCGGTTCTACTCGGGTGAAGGTCTGCAACCCTGGTCCTTGTTTGGTTTAAGGGTTATGGATCTGATCCAGAGTGGTTCACGCAATCCTTGCCTTTCGACGGTATCACCCATTGGACTCTTGACCCGTGACCCTTCTTTTAGATGGTGTTCCAGTTTAGTTTGTTATCCTATTGTCTGTCCTATCCGTCGGATTGTGTAAGGAGAGCGGTTCTACTCGGGTGAAGGTCTGCAACCCTGGTCCTTGTTTGGTTTAAGGGATGTAGATTTGATCCAGAGTGGTTCACATAATCCTTGCCATCTTCCGACGGCGTCCATGTGTTGGGATTATGATCTTATTCGAGGATTGACTATGAGGAGATATGATATTGAGATAGTGATAAAGGTAGACTAAGTAGATTCTTAGATAGTATTGCTAGTTCTTTGGTGATGTTCTAATTTGATCAGATATGTCTTTGAGGACTTTTGGATTTTGATATTGGTGCGAGTGTCTCACGGAACGAATAGAATATCGAGGGTATTATTATATGATTTTTACTCGATTTCCTAAACGCCCAAAACTGGGTACCTTTGTGTATTCCGGTAGTTGGGGAACCTGGTTTGATTGCTATGTCGTGGTAGTTGAGGGGCTTGTTTTCTAGTGGCTTGTGATCATTGACTTGGAGGATTCTTGTGAGTCAGAGGGACTAGCATTGTTAGGGGGATGAGCTTGGTATTTGGTGGTTGTCTTTATTGATGTGATATTCACTCCATCATGGATGGGAGACTCTTGCTAGATTGATCTGGTGGATGGACCGATTTGATGATTGGAGCTGTAGGCTCCCATATATGCTTGAGATGTTATTATAGTAGAGGTTCTGGTCTTGTACTTGACATGATATCCATGCCACGATGTAGGCAGATGACTTCTTGTGACTGACAGATTTGTCCTTGTCCCAGACCTGACTACTTGTACCCGTGCTATAAATCCAGCTTACCCTTTGAGGTACTGGCCCTGACCTTGCACTGCGGTACCCCTTGTCTACTGGCACTTTGAGGTGCTACTTTCATGATTATATGGCATTGCGATGCCATCTTGACATTCTAGCTATATTATGTGATTACCTGTACGGGTACCTTGGTAGTTGGCCTATAGTCTTAGCGTGGTTAGGATTGCTTGCTTGTTTGTTGCATAACACTAAGGATGGATCACAACTGGGACTATAGGTGCCGAGGTTGATTCTTACTTAGCGTTCTCGTACTGAGGTACGACATTTAGGAGGATGATCATGTGACCACGGCATGTGATTTCGGATAAATGTATGGTTAATCTAGGCAACTTAAACTGGTAGAAGCATTGGGGGGAACGGAATCCCGAGATCGTGCATTACCAGCCTTATCCCAGACATTAGTCATTACCTGCAGGCTGGCCGCCACGGATATTGTTACCATTCGTACTAGTGGATGGCAATATCCGACTACTTATGTACTATACATTATATACATGGCATGCTCGACACGGTGGCCTTACAAGGGACCGGTGGTGACATGAGCCCGGTGGCCTTACGAAGGATCGGTACTCTTCTTACATGCTATACTTGGCCTCGCTAGCCCTGCTGGGACGGCATGATCTGAGGATTCCCATAATTGCATTATTGGGGTAACCCAACCTCCACATAGAGAGCCGTAGGCATTTTGAGTGGTCGCTTATTCTCCTAAATTGTATGGCTTGTTGCTTGCTAAGCTGGCTGGCACGTAATGCTGTCCCGATGCGGTAATTTATTCTCTTGTTCTTGTTTGATGTAGGGGTGAGTTACTGTTCCGATGACAGACTACGAGTTCCAGTTGGCGATGCAAGCATTAGTGGATGTTAGGATGACTGTGATGATTGTTGGTTACTTACGTATTAGTAATTGGATTGCTGCCTTATATTCTGTAATCGTGCGTTGGTACCGCACGATTCCTTACCTTATTTACTGTTTTTAGATGCTATTTTTGTCACATTTTATCATGCTGGTTTTCTTCGCCCGTCCTTGAGCCTTTCTTTCTGGTACTTGCTGCGGTTGGCCTGACTAACCCTGGATTGTTCCCAGATTTCCAGTGACCGACCCTGTGGATCTTCCAGACTTGACTTGGAGGACGTGCTTCAGTTCCTGATCTTGATGGAACTGTGTGGGAAGGTATTATGTCTACATTATTTCTTATTGTAGACTCTCGGATTTTCATATGAGTATTTCCTGCTTTCCATATGATTCTCTCTTGATATTATTTCATTGTGATTTTCCTGTGGACATGAGATCGGATTAGGCCATAGATTGGTTGCATGCTAGGATACCCAGCAAGACTTGACAGCCGTCATCGCCGTATAGCGTATTCGTACCTTATACGGTATAGCTGGCCTACGCCCGCCCCCGTATTCCGGTACTGGGGAGTGACATGGTTTTAGTGGTAGCCCATGCAAGTCTCGTTTTGAGATTTTGTTGGGTATCACATGATTATTGATCTCAGTCCACTATTCCTTGGTATTCCTACTTGTTACACTTGTCCGACGCTCCCTTGAACCTGTGAACTGGTCCTCATCTCTACTTGGACCTATCTTGCTTGGCCATGTCTTATTCGTGATTATCTACCTTTGATCCTTGTTTGATGGATATGATCCTATAGTTGGTCATGTCGATCACCTTATTTGATGAGATGTTATCTCCATCATTTAGGTTACATGATTATTTATCTTGGGTTCTGTACTCTCTATCGGTGTTTCACCTTGTTTGATTTCCTGTTATCCATTTCGTGCGTTGACTTCGAGTTGACTTAGTATCATTATCGTCCTCTTCGAGCGTTGACTGGATTGCTGCAGAATGAAGATTTCATCAGGACTCTGAGATTGGATATTTTAATATTTGTTGAGTATTCGAGGGATATTCTTGTATCGATTCGGCTTCCTTGATTTCGGACAGTTTTGCACTTATGATTATCTGTTTCAGATATTATTTTTATAGATATACTTGCTATACATTATATTTTGATATGGATCCTTGGTTTGGAGTATTTTCCTACGGATATGGAGTATTTTCCTAGAAAAGCTATCTTGTGGTTAATATTGAAGATATTTTTGGATGTGTGTTACGATTCACCTGAATTTTGGATTTTGATGGTTTTTTAGGACTCGTTATATTGTTAGAGATTTTATGATTTTAGTGATTCGGATATTTGGGTTATGGATTTGATTCGTTTTGGGTATTTGTCAAGAGTACCGGGTGACCCTAGTATACCTTGACGGCGTGGTAACGAAAGTTGCAGCCGCTCGATTATAGTGTCATGGTGAATCTTTTGCAGCCATTCCGGATGGCGTGGCAAAGAATGACCATGGCACACATTTTTCGGATATTAGGAAACTACGGTCATCGGTTCGAGACAGATATCCTGTATTTTATGATTTTATGCGGATTTATTATTTTTCTTTATGCAGTTGGAATTTTACGTTTCCTGACATTGTTTTCGACATTCTATACTTGTTTTGATTTATGGGATTATTTCGTGTATGCGAGACCTTGATTTTCGAGATTCTTTCGATGTTTTCGATTTACCTTGCGAGTTGATTTATTTAAGCTAGACCTTGTTTTCTTTGATGTTTTCATATTGAGATTTTGTTCGTTTCTTATTGTATTACTTGATTTCTGTAAGGTGGGTAGAGTTTTCATGGCAGATATATATGTACTAGTTTTGAAAACCCTATTTTGATAATTCTGAAATTTCGAGGACAAAATTTTTGTAAGGTGGGTAGGATGTCAGATCCCTATTTTGGAAATAGGTATATGACTGTATTTCGACTGTATTTCGTATTTTGGAGGATTTTAATTTTTGGGGTATTCTTGAAATTTTTATTATTTTCTTGGAGGTAATTTTATCCTCATTATTATTATTATTATTATTATTATTATTATTATTATTATTATTAATTTTCTTGTTCCTAATCTATCCTCCAAAATATCTACTCCCCCTCTCTCTTGTCATTTCACTCCCTCACATCATCCCTCTCTCCTCCCTCATCTTTCCCACTCTCACCTACTCCCCTCACTTTCTCCTTACAGGAGAACACCCCCCTCATTTTTCCTCTCTCTCTCTTCACTCTCTCGTTCAATTCTCTCTCTTCCTCACCCTCTCCCCGAGCCCTCTCTCTCCCGAAGTCCGGCTCGGCCATCTTCGCCGCGACCACCAGCACTACTGTTCCCACCACCACTTCCACGACCATCATCATCATCGTCGCCACCCTCCGGCCTCCACTGCGGCCGCCAACACCAGCACCGCCCTCACCGCCATCTCCTCCGCGGCCTCCGGCCCCCTCTGCCAGCGCCACCGTCTCCCCCACTTTCTGCGACCACCACCACTACTTCCAGCGCCGCCCCCATCCTCATCATTGTCGTCGCCTCCACTGTCCCCTTCCCGACGACGAGCCCCGGCCCCTCCTTCTCTCTCCCCTGCCGGAGGTCAAGCGCTGTCGGCGAGCCACCCCGACCTGGCTGCCCCGGTGAGCCCCGATCTCCTCCGCCCCTTCCTTTCCTCTTTTCTCCGGCGGCCAACACCACCGCCGTGTCGTTGCCGCGCCCGGGCCAGCACCGTCTCGAGCGGCGGGACGCCCTTGGGCCCCGCGCTGCTCGAGCAGCGAGCCAGCCTCGGGCTGCATGCTATTCGGGCCACATGCCTCGATGCACGTGCTGCCTCGAGCAGTGCGCTGCTCGGTTTGTGTGCGCCTTCTTGGTTTTCGTGCGCCCTCGATTCACGTACTGCCTTGGGCAGCAGGACGCCTCGAGCCCCGCACTGCCTCGGCTATCGTGCCCCATTGGTTTACGTGTTGCCTCGTTTCTTGTGTCTCGACCTTTGTGCCATCTCGGTTTTCGTGCCGCTCCGATTCGCGTACCCGTATCAATTTTTGCGTACGCACCTCGATTTGTGTGCCGTATCGATTTACGTGATCCTTGGACTTTGGGTCGTTTCGATTTACGTGCTCGCCTCGATTTACATGTCACGTGATTCGTGGACCATTCTGATATTCGTGATTTTCTTGATCTACGTGCACGTCTTGATTTATGTGCACGTGTTTTCTGTTCATCTCGATATTCGTGCCATCTCGATTCTCGTGCACGTCTCGATATACATGTACGTCTCGGTTTATGTGTCCGTATCGATCTGCGTACCTCGGTTTTTGTGCCCGATCCCTGTACTGCTTGCTGGATCCACACGGTATAACCTTCTGCCATCTCTTGTGATTATTCTATTATTTTATTATTTGGTGCTGATGATTATTTATTGTGTGTTCTGAGGATCTCGATTGGCGTGCTAGCTTGGATCGCGACTGCCGAAGACTTGCTTACCTAGCCGAGCCCTCTAGGCAAGTATCCCTTGCTCATCGGCGGCTCTTGCCATCTCTCTTGGATTTTATTGTATTTAATTTATTGTAAATTGTATAACCATGAGTAGTGTAGCTTAGCAGTAGAACTGCCATGATAACCTAGACTAGCTTGGTCCGATACTGGGATAGACCGTATCGGACGACTCGGATGGGTCATCCACACCTCCGAGGACACGAGCACGACTCACTTGTACGGATTGTCCCCATATGCCCCGTGTCCGACTCGCGGTCGGGTAACGAGTTTGGCTAACTTTACCTGTGGCGGTGATTGTGTTTGGGTTAGGGATTTATGGACATGTGTTGTGGTGCGCCCTGCGAGGCGGTTATTTTATTATTATGCATATTGGCTTGGCGCCCAGTACGCATTGTAGCGCTGCTAGAGGCCGGGACTTAGTGGTCTCGGGTTCGATTGGTTTCCAGTACGCATCGTAGTGCTACTGGAGGCCGAGACTTAGTGTTCTCGGCTATCGATTTGTTCCCAGTACGCATCGTAGTGCTGCTGGTAGCTGAGACTTAGTATTCTCAGCCTACGATTCTGTGATTCTGCGGCGGGTTGCGTCGAGTGTTTTAGCCCCTATTCGTAGGGTGCTCCCATCCAGATTACAAGGGAGACTCTGCCGGATTTTTTGAGAATTCTCGGTTGGGAATTTGGTTCGAAGAATTGGGCAGAACCATTCCTTTGGTTTGCGGGACTGAACTAATGCATGTTCTTCTTAGTATAGCATCCCGGATCTCATTGCCTGCTAGGTAGACTCTCGACTAGATTAGTCGCCTAGCGTCTTGACCTGTCTTGTCCGCCAAATTGTGTAAGGAGAGCGGTTCTACTCGGGTGAAGGTCTGTAACCCTGGTCCTTGTTTGGTTTAAGGGTTGTGGATCTGATCCTGAGTGGTTCACGCAATCCTTGCCTTTCGACGGTATCACCCATTGGACTCTTGACCCGTGACCCTTCTTTTAGATGGTGTTCCAGTTTAGTTTGTTATCCCATTGTCTGTCCTGTCCGTCGGATTGTGTAAGGAGAGCGGTTCTACTCGGTGGAAGGTCTGCAACCCTGGTCCTTGTTTGGTTTAAGGGTCGTGGATCTGATCCAGAGTGGTTCACGCAATCCTTGCCTTTCGACGGTATCACCCATTGGACTCTTGACCCGTGACCCTTCTTTTAGATGGTGTTCCAGTTTAGTTTGTTATCCATTGTCTGTCCTGTCCGCCGGATTGTGTAAGAAGAGCGGTTCTACTCGGGTGAAGGTCTGCAACCCTGGTCCTTGTTTGGTTTAAGGGTTGTGGATTTGATCCAGAGTGGTTCATACAATCCTTGCCATCTTCCGACGGCGTTGATTAGTGTTGACCCATGTGTTGGGATTATGATCTTATTCGAGTATTGACTATGAGGAGATATGATATTGAGATAGTGAATAGTAGACTAAGTGGATTCTTAGATAGTGTTGCTAGTTCTTTGGTGATGTTCTAATTTGATCAGATATGTCTTTGAGGACTTTTGGATTTTGATATTGGTGCGAGTGTCTCGCGGAACGAATAGAATATCGAGGGTATTATTATATGATTTTTACTCGACTTCCCAAACGCCCAAAACTGGGTACCTTTGTGTATTCGGTAGTGGGGAACCTGGTTTGATTGCTATGTCTTGGTAGTTGAGGGGCTGTTTTCTAGTGGCTTATGATCATTGACTTGGAGGATTCTTGTGAGTCAGAGGGCCTAGCATTGTTAGGGGGATGAGCTTGGTATTTGGTGGTTGTCTTATTGACGTGATATTCACTCCATCATGGATGGGAGACTCATGCTAGATTGATCTGGTGGATGGACCGACTTGATGATTGGAGCTGTAGGCTCCATATATGCTTGAGATGTTATTATAGTAGAGGTTCTGGTCTTGTACTTGACATGATATCCATGCCACGATGTGGGCAGATGACTTCTTGTGACTGACAGATTTGTCCTTGTCCAGACCTGACTACTTGTACCCGTGCTATAAATCCAGCTTACCCTTTGAGGTACTGGCCTGACCTTGTACTGCGGTGCCCTTTGTCTACTGGCACTTTGAGGTGCTACTTTCATGATTATATGGCATTGCAATGCCATCTTGACATTAGCTATATTATATGATTACCTGCACGGGTACCTTGGTAGTTGTCCTATAGTCTTAGCGTGGTTAGGATTGCTTGCTTGTTTGTTGCATAACACTAAGGATGGATCATAACTGGGACTATAGGTGCCGAGGTTGATTACTTAGCGTTCTCGTACTGAGGTGTGACATCTAGGAGGATGATCATGTGACCACGATGTGATTCCGGATAAATGTATGGTTAATCTAGGCAACTTAAACTGGTAGAAGCATTGGGGGAACGGAATCCCGAGATCGTGCATTACCAGCCTTATCCCAGACATTAGTCATGACCTGCAGGCTGGCCGCCACGAATATTGTTACCATTCGTACTAGTGGATGGCAATATCCGGCTACTTATGTACTATACATTATATACATGGCATGCTCGGCACGGTGGCCTTACGAGGGACCGGTGGTGACATGCAGAGCCCGGTGGCCTTACGAGGGATCGGTACTCTTCTTACATGCTATACTTGGCCTCGCTAGCCCTGCTGGGACGACACGATCTGAGGATTCCCATACTTGCATTGTTGGGGTAACCCAACCTCCACATAGAGAGCCGTAGGCATTTTGAGTGGCCGCTTATTCTCCTAAATTGTATGGCTTATTGCTTGCTAAGCTGGCTGGCACGTAACGCTGTCCCGGTGTGGTAATTCATTCTTTGTTCTTGTTTGATGTAGGGGTGAGTTACTGTTCCGATGACAGACTACGAGTTCCAGTTGGCGATGCAAGCATTAGTGGATGTTAGGATGACTGTGATGATTGTTGGTTACTTACGTATTAGTAGTTGGATTGCTGCCTTATATTCTGTAATCGTGCTTTGGTACCGCACGATCCCTTACCTTATTTACTATTTTTAGATGCTATTTTTGTCACATTTTATCATGCTGGTTTTCTTCGCCCATCCTTGAGCCTTCCTTTCTGGTACTTGCTGCGGTTGGCCTGACCAACCCTGGATTGTTCCCAGATTTCTAGTGACCGACCCTGTGGATCTTCCAGACTTGACTTGGAGGACGTGCTTCAGTTCCTGATCCTGAGGAAACTGTGTGGGAAGGTATTATGTCTACATTATTTCTTATTGTAGACTCTCGGATTTTCATATGAGTATTTCCTGCTTTCTATATGATTATCTCTCTTGATATTGTTTCATTGTGATTTGCCTGTGGACATGAGATCGGATTAGGCCATAGATTGGTTGCATGCTAGGATACCCAGCAAGACTTGACAGCCGGCATCGCCGTATAGCGTATTCGTACCTTATACGGTGTAGTGGCCTACGTCCGCCCCCGTATTCCGGTACTGGGGCGTGACACCTGGCCTTCTACAGAAAAAACACATAGCCTCCTTCTGCTGCTACTGAGGTCCGGGGCTCTAACTGGGGGGTGGGTGATGTGATGGGGGAGAACGGATGTGCTGTGTGTGGCGTCGGTCTTTCGCTGGAAAGCCGAACGCTTGGACGGTCCCTCGAGGTGTACAGAAGTCGGCCTCTTGCAAGACTGAAGACGCTCCTCAATGTTCCGGGCCAACTCTAGGCTCTGGTAGTAGTCAGTCGTACCGTTCGCCACTATAGAATGCCAATGTCTGGAACTAGACCATGGCAAAACCTACGCGTCATCTCCTCAGGGTCAGCAACTAGACTATGAGCAAAACGGCTCAGGCGACTAAACTCTGCCGCATACTCATCAACAGAACGGTTCCCATGCTGGATGTTCTGGAATCGTAGTCCCATGGCTACTCTAGCGGTGGTCGAGAAGAATTTCTTCTTGAACTAGGTCTTGAACTAATCCCAAGTGGCCCTCCCTCTTGCAAATAACGGCTCATTCCGGAACCAAACTCCTGCCAAGTTTATCAGCAGAAATCCCGCTGCCTCGACCTGGAGGTCATCCGGCATCCTAACTCCAAGGAGCTTCCTCTCTACCGAGTTTAGCCAGTCATCTGTACTACTATGCCTCAGTCCCTGAGAAACTCCTTGGGATTCAGACCCATGAAGTCCTTGATCGTCCCCGCTCTCTGCCGTGGCTCTTCAGGTGTGGGACCACGGTACGTTCCTCAGAACGCTCCATGCTCTGGCGGAGTAGGGTGGTCTGCTCCTGATGGATTGTTAGGAACCCCTGGATCAGAGTGAGCAGTTGGTTCCCGTCGAGTGTGACGGAAGCCTGGGTAGGTATAGTGATAGGTGGTGGTGGGAGTATCGGGTCCTGCTGGGACTGTGATGTGGAAGGTAGTGGAGGCATCTGGGTTTGTGGATTTATGGGTGGGGAGTAGTATGTAGTGGAGGTGTATCGGTCAACTAGTCAGCTGACTGGATAGGGAGTATGCCATTCTCAGGTGTGACATACTGGATGAACGAGTAAGCACCATCTAATTACAATAAAAGGACTTATGGGGACTTGTTTAAAGTAGGCAATCATAGGCAAGAAAATCTAATTATAATAGCAAGCATGTAATGTATTTCTATGTTGCAATCCTTGCATTCCTCTAGGTGTTCTAAGCGTCATTCCTAATGTTGTCTAATTACCTTAAGTTCCTAATTGCAGGCATGCTTGGTACAATAACGTAACCAAACAATTTAGTCAGGACCTGCATGGGCCACTAAAAACATGTCACGATCCGTTATCCAAATTGTTGGACCGGGCCGAGTCATGTCCAGCCTGCGCTTGAGATAAAGTGCAGTAAGCTGTTCTAGAAATAACAAGATAAGACTAAATGTGCTAACAGTTCTATAAGCGAATAAAAGTCATAAATGCTCCAAACACAAAAGTCGTCTCATAGTAATAAGTCCAAAGTACAAGTCTGAAATGTAAAACTGGATACATGTCCAGTTACAAATACGTAGTCTAATACATGACTACACTAAATATCCCAAGCAACTACGTAAATAGACGAGTTTCCCCGCAGGAACATCCTCGTAAAGCAAAGCCGGGTCCTCGGCAGTATCTCCATAATATTGAGTCGCAGAGTAACTCCTCCTCAGTAAGGATACCTACAACGTTATCCTGTCAGGACGGGAGCAAGTACCGATTCTAACAAACTAGTATATAAAACATGAAAATGAACATAAGAGGAATAACTGGAAACATGGCATCACATAATCTATCATGGCAAGGACACATATGTCATAGAGACAGATGTATATGTAATGTTAAAACTGTAGCAGGTACGTGATCGTCAATAGGTGTACAACGCACTGTGGTACATGTAAATAAAATGTACATACGTACAAGTCTACAAGCATAGGTGTACATCCATACAAAAATGCTGGATAATGGCCTGCGGTAAGGTATGCATATAAAATGCGACCTCGCTCGCTACATAGGGGGGCATGATCACGTACTCAACTGTCAGTTCCCCATAACCCATATTCTAATCATGTGAGAGATACATAAAGATTGGTTTAAGCATGGTAGTGACTGAAAGTACAACATGTAAAGATTTAACTTGCTACCCCAAGGATCAGTATTTAACATGGTTGGATTTGCAGTTCATTTATGTAACAGTATGTAAAGTTTGTAGAGAGTACTTGTCTCTAGCAAAGCAAGCTGCGATAAAAGTGCTATAGATGTCTGGTAACTCGTCACTGTAGAAATAAATACATAAACTTAGTTTTTACACTAAGCTAAAACTAAGACACTAATTGGTGCAACACGACTTGTGACTGGGCACGTAGCCAAAATGATGACTTTAGCGTAGAGACCAATGTGGGATGATACACTACTATAACTAACTTTCTAGGGTCTTTACATTAGTGAGGGGTGAGGTTCAATACGGCTAAAACTCAAAATAACACAAAAGCTGCAAGTCTTATTCAATAAATAAATCAAATGAATATTGTGTTCCAACAATTTTGAGATAGAAAAAAAGCTTAATTTTATATAAATAAAGTACCAAATGATCCTTATTAATTATAGAAATTTATTATAATTTTCTGGAATTTATTAACTAGTACAAGTATTTTATAAAAATCAGTTTTCCTAAGTACACGAAAATGAGTTCTGGTTTCATATGCCAAAATAGTGGCAAAACTGTATAATTAAATATTGTAAAAATTATACTAAATTAGCTAAATTAACATAGTATCTAAATACTATTTTTCCAAAATTTTAACAGCAATTAAAGTATTTTTAGAAATTCAAAACAGCATTGTACATAAACTAAAATTAATAATTAATTATCTGCGTATTTTGTCCATGTATAATTTGAACCAAAGTTCAATACAGGACCCAAGGCCATGAATCAAGTCCAATATGACTTGTACAGGTCTTGAATATGGAAAAAACACATTTGAGCCCAAAAACCCATGCTAGGCTTGGACACCAAATAGTTGCAGTAATTAAAATACACAAAATACAAAGAGGTAAAGTAAATAAATATTAATAGGGTTAAAATTTACATAGTATCCATAAAAATATGATAAGTAATATTTACATATATTAAAAATATACATATGTTAATATTACGTAAATTACTTAGGCTAAATAGTTATGTATACATACATAACATATATAACATATATGTATATATAGAAAATACATATATAGACATAAAGGAATAAATATATAATATTACTATACTATAAACACATTATATATTATATAATATATATATATATGTATAAAACAGTAAATATAATATATAAAATAACATATACGTAAAGAAATACATATACATATATACACATTTATATATATACATATAAATTAATATATACATTATAAATAAGAATACTAAATATAGTATATATATACAAAATAAATACTGTATATATACTTATATAACAGTATATAATAATACATAAATATATATATAATAATATATATACATATATATATATATATATATATATATATATAAAATATAAAAAAAAAAAAATATATATATATATATATAATATATATATATAATATAATAAAACACAAAAGAAAAAACAAAAGAAAGGAAAAGGAAAAGAAACAACAGCACAAAGGGGGGCTCGAACTCGGGCCACTGTGCGCACGGGGGGGGGGGGGGGTTAAACTCGCGCGCTGACCAGGGCCAACTCGGCTCTGTGTTAGGATTAGGTTTTCGTTTAATTTATTTAGGTTTTAGTTGAAATAACAGTAAACCCGAAAAATCAACTCTGTGTCCTGACAGTTTGGGACACAGAGTCTACGTGTCCGTGCTATGCACGACACGTACGAGCCATGAAACGCGTGTCCGAGCACAGCGTTGGGTTCGTCGTGTCTGGCGAACAACATAGGTTGATTCGAGACACGCAGGACACAATTCAGTGCTGCTACTTACGTGTCCGACGATCGGTGAGGGTTTCGGAAGGCCGTGGACGGCAGAGAAGGCGATGGGGCGGTGGCGCTCGGGTGGCGATCGACTCGCCTCGTCACTGCGCGTCGGTTGATGTGTGGTGATGGTGGGGGGTGGCGACCGTCGGGGAAGCGGTACTGGGTAGATGGCCGGAGTTAGGGTTTCGGTTAGGGGTTTTGGGGAAGAACGGGGCGGTTGTAGGTGGCTGGGGGGTTGTCGTGGTGGTGGTCGAGCTGAGGGGAGTGAGGGAGTTTTTATAGGGGGGTCGAGTCGGTCGGGGGGACTGTCGCGCTGGCTGGAAATGGCGGGGCAGTGAGTTGGCGGCGTCGGACAGTCGGAGGGCAGCCTGTGTCACGACCCGCTACCCAAATTGTTGGGCCAGGCCGAGTCATGCCCAGCCTACGTTGAGATAAAACGTAGTAAGCTGTTCTAAAGACAACAGGATAAGACTAAATGTACTAACAGTTCTATAAGTGAAGAAGAATCATAAATGCTCCAAACACAAAGTCATCGTATATAGTAAACGTCCAAGTACAAGTAAACTGAAATGTAAAATTGGATACATGTCCAGTTACAAAATGATATAGTCTAATACATGTCTACTCTCAAAAGTCTAAGTAAACAAAAGACAACTAGGCGAGGTTCCCCGCAGAACATCCTCGTAAAGCAGAGCCGGGTCCTCGGTAGTAATCCCATAATAGTGTCGCAGAGTAACTCCTCCTCAGTAAGGACACCTACAACGTTATCCTGTCAGGACGGAATCAAGTACTAAATCTAGCAAACTAGCATATGAAACATAAAAATGAACGTGAGAGGAATAACTGGAAAGCATGGCATCACACAGTCTATCATGGCAAGGACACATATGTCATAGAGACAGATGTATATGTAATGTTTAAAACTGTAGCAGGTACGTGATCGGTCAATAGATGTACAATGTACTGAGGCACAATGTAAATAAAATGTACATACGTACAAGTGAAAACAAGCGATAGATGTACATACGTACAAATACAGCTGGTGCGCCTACGACAAGGTATACATAAAATGTCAACCTTGCTCGGTACGTACGTACGAGTACGGGACATGATCACGTACGCTACTAACAGTTTCCCCCATAAACTCATATTCTAATCATGTGAGAGATACATCAAGACTGTTCTAAGCATGGTAGTAACTGAAAGTACAATATGTAGAGATCTAACTTGCTACCCCAAGGATCAGCATTTTAACATGGTGGGGTTTGCAGTTCATTTATGTGACAATATGTAAAGTTCGTAGAAAGTACTTGCCTCTAGCAAAGCAAATAAAACAAGCTGCGATAACAGTGCTATGGATGTCCAGTAACTCGTCGCTGTAGAAGTAAAATATAATAACTTAGTTTTTACACTAAACTAAAACACTAGGACACTAATTGGTGAAACACGACTTGTGATTGGACACCTAGCCAAATAATGACTTGGCATAGGAGACCAATGTGGGATGACACACTATGTTAACTAACTTCTAGGGTCTTTACACTAGTGAGGGATGGGGTTCAACATGACTAAAACTCCAAATAACACAAAAGCTACAAGTCGTAATTAATCAATAAATAAATCAAAGATCATTGTGTTCTAACAATTTTTGAGATAGACAAAAAGCCTAGTTTTCTTAAAGTAAAGTGCCAAGGTGATCCTTGTTAATCATAGAAATTTATTATAATTTTTCTGGAATTTATTAACCAGTACAATATTTTATAAAATCAGTTTTCCTAGTATACAGAAAATGAGTTTTGGTTTCATATGCCAAACTGGGGCAAAACAGTAAATTAAATACTACAAAATACTAAATTAGCTAACTTAACATAGTATCTAAATACTATTTTTCCATAATTTTAGCAGCACTTTAAGTATTTTTTAGAAAATCAAAACAGCAATGCACACAATAATTAATTATCTGTATTTTGTCCATGTATATTTGAACCAAAGTTCAAATACAGGACCCAAGGCCATAAATCAAGTCCAATATGACTTGTACAGGTCTTGAATGTGTGAAAACACATTTGAGCCCAAATATCCATGCTAGGCGTGGACACCAAATGGTTGCAGTAAATTAAACACAATAAATACAATTTGGTAATAGTCAAATAAATATTATATTTTAATAAGGTAAAGTTTATACAAAAGAATATATACATACCTATGCTAAAAGGATATATATAGATATAAGGAAAAATACTTAATTTATAAAGTATATATATATATACAAATATATATATATATATATATATATATATATAATTATATATATATATATTAATATATATTATAGAATACACTTAATAATATAGTGTATATATATATAATATATAACATAGGAAAATATATATAAACATATATATATATATATATATATATATAAATTTACTAACTATAAAATATATACATATATATTAAATACTGTTAAAATACAGTATATACATATATATACATATATAATATATATATATATATATATATAAATACAAAACAACAAAAAAAAGAAGAAAAGAAAACAGAAAAGAAAAGAAAAAGGAAACAGAAAGAAGAAGGGGGGCTCGAACTCGGGCTAACAGAGCGCGGGTGGGGGGGGGTGGGGGGGGGGGGGGGGGGGGGGGTGTTTAATTACTGCGGCTGGCCAGTGGGCCAGTTGGCCCGTCTGTTAGGAATAGGGTTTTGTTTATTTTATTTAGTTTAGAATGGTTTATACATAAAAAAAAAAAATAATCCTGTGTCCTGACAGTTAGGGACACAGGAATCCATGTGTCGGGCGGATTTATGACACGCACGACACGTGTTTGCCGTGTCCGCATTACATTAGGGTGTGTGTAGGCGAGTCTGTGATGAGAACGCGACACAACAGACAGGGGGGGTAGATGACACGTACGTGTCCAGGTCGGGGCTGCTGTCGGGGTGGCGACTGGGCGGAGGAGCGGTCGGGGCGGTGGCGCTCGGGTGGCGCTGGGCGCGGCTCGTCGAGGCGAGTCGAACGGTGGTGGGTGGCGACTGGCGACGATGGACGGTGGGGCGGCGCTAGGGTACGCCGGATTAGGGTTTAGAACCTAAGGTTTTCGCCGGAGATGAAGGGCTACGGTGGTCGTGGTGGTGGTAGAGCTAGGGTTTTGACTGGGGGAGAGAGGGGAGTGTTTTATAGGGAAAGAGGGCGGTTGATAAGTCGGCGGGCAGCCAGAAATGGCGGGGGCTGTCCGTCGGCGTGGCGGTCGTCGGTCGGGGGGGGGGAGGTTTAGGATTTGCAAAAAAAACCCTAGAGTTTAGAAAATTGCATAAAGGTCCTACCAGTGTCTAAGTGCAAAATTAATATTTGCATAACCCATCCCGCATGTTATGTGCAAAAGAATTTGCACATAACAATTGGAAATTGCAAACCAAAATATTAACAATTCTAATAATTCAAAACAGTATTAAAACAATTCTAATAATTGCAAATTGATATAAAATTTTAGAAAATTAAAATCAATATTTTTGTATTTTAAAACTCATTTAAATCATTTAAAAATTCTAGAAAAATTCCTAAAAATTCCTAATAATTAATTAAGGCTATAAATGACATTAAAATTAATTAACACTAATTAAAAATGAATATGAAAATCAGGGGCTTACAAGTCTTTCCTCCTTGAAAAATTTCGTCCTCGAAATTCACAAGGATTGAAGACCCGACAATATTCTAACATAGCAAGTAATGCAACAAATGACTAAGGCTGCGATCGAAACTAACCTCTAAGGTATCAAGCGGGAACGGGTGGTTCCAGCAGCGGTTGGATCGAACAAGTAAGGGAATCTCTCCCTCATGTCGACTCCCTTCCCAAGTAGATTCACCTGGGGAGTGACGGCTCCAAGCTACTCGTACTAGGGGTATAACCTGTTCCTCAGCCTCTTCTATCTCCGGTCTAATATCTCCACTGGCTGCTCAGAAACTGTAAGGCTCGGTCCGACCTCCAACTCTGAATGATCTAGCACATGACTGGGGTCTGGAACATATCTCCTCAGCTGAGATACGTGGAAGACGTCGTGAACTCCTGCTAGGTTGGGTGGAAGTACAACCCTGTAAGCTACCTCCGATCCTGCCAAGTACCTCGAACGGCCCGATGTATCTGGGGCTCAGCTTCCCCTCGTCCGAACCGGATCGTCCCTCGAGTAGGTGATATCTTCACTAGCACCATATCACCGTCTGCGAACTCCATCGGCCTGCGACTAGCATCAGCCCAGTGTTTCTGCCTATCCTGAGCTACTCTGAGCCTGTCTCTGATCATCCCGACTTTCTCTGCTGCATCCGTGATCATCTCTGGCCCAAGCATAACTCTGTCTCCGACATCATCCCAAAAGAGCGGTGTGCGACATCGTCGTCCATATAGCGCCTCGAAAGGAGACATACCAATACTGGCCTGGTAGCTGTTGTATGAAAACTCTACCAAGTGCAGATGGCTCTCCCATGATCCTCGAAGTCCACACGCAAGTCCTCAGCATATCCTCCAGTCTGTATCGTCCTCTCGGACTGCCCACTGTCTGTGGTGGTACGCCGTACTGAACTTGAGCCTACTGCCCAACTCCTCCTGCAAGCTCCTCCAGTAGTGGGATATGAATCTAGTCTTGTCTGACACAATGCTCACCGCACTCCGTGTAGGCGAACTATCTGCTGCATGTATAGCTCGCCAACTTCTCGGTGGAAAGTCCCACCTTGAAGGGTATGAAGTGCGCACACTTCGTCAGCCTGTCTACGATGACCCAGATGGCATCCTTCCCTCCTTGGGAACGAGGAAGCCCTGAAACGAAGTCCATCGTAATAGTTCCCACTTCCACTCGGGAATGGTAACGGCTGCAACAAACCAGCTGGCCTCTGGCGCTCCGCCTTGACCTGCTGGCAAACGACATCTCGAGATGAAACGTGATACATCCCTCTCATCCCGTGCCACCAAAGATGTTCCCGCAAGTCACGGTACATCTTGTTAGCACCAGGGTGAATAGAATATCTCGATCGGTGCGCCTCCTGTAAAACTGCCTCTACTAGCTCTCCTTCGGCACGCACAATCGGCTGCCATGCCTCTGGGATCCATCCTCTGCTATAGTGAAGTCATCCAGCAATCCAGCTAAGCCTGGGGTCGAAGTCTGCGAAGGCTCTCATCTGTAGACTGTGCCTCCCGGATCTGCTCCATCAAACCTGACTGAATGTCAAGCGCCATCATCTGTATCACTGATCCTGGCCGAACTAGCTCAATACCGAGCTTCTCCAGATCCTCCAAATGCCGATCAATCATCAGATACCATGCCAGGATGCCTGCTCAGCGCATCTGCCACCACATTTGCCTTCCGGATGATACTGTAAATCGATGTCGAAGTCCTTCATCAACTCCAACCATCGTCTTTGCCTCATGTTCAGCTCTTTCTGCGTGAACACATACTTCAAGCTTTTGTGGTCAGTAAAGATTTCCACACGCTCTCCGTATAAGTAATGTTTCCATAACTTGAGTGCAAAGATCACCGCAGCTAACTCTAGGTCATGGGTAGGATAATTCCTCTCATGAGTCCGCAATTGCCTAGATGCATAAGCAATTCACTTTCCCATGCTGCTGTAGAACACATCCTAGCCCCTTCCCAGAAGCATCACTGTAAATGGTGAAACCTCCAGAACCTGAAGGTAAAGTCAGAACTGGAGCGGTCGTCAGCCTCCTCTTCAGCTCCTCAAATCGCCTGCAGTCCTCTGACCAGATGTACTCTGCTTCCGCGTCAGCTTCGTCATGGGTTCAGCTATCCTAGCAAAGTCCTGGACGAACTTTCTGTAATAGCCTGCTAAACCCAGAAAGCTCTGATCTCTGAAACTGACGTCGGAGCCTTCCACGTCTCAACTGCAGCAATCTTCCTGGGATCCACCGAGATTCCATCTCCAGTGACTACATGGCCGAGAAACTCCACTCGGTCTAAAAAGAACTCGCACTTCGGCAATTTGGCAAACAATCTCTCCTGCCTCAGAATCCCCAAAACTATCCGCAAGTGCTCTGCATGCTCCTCGGCGTCTTCGAGTATATCAGGATGTCGTCGATAAATACCACGACGAACTTATCCAGATACTGGTGAAATGTCTTATTCATCAAGTTCATAAAGACAGCTGGCGCATTTGTGAGACCAAATGGCATCACCAGAAACTCGTACTGCCCGTACTTCGTGTTGAACGCCGTCTTCTGGATGTCTGCTGGCCTAACCTTCACCTGGTGGTACCCGGATCTCAAGTCTATCCTGGAAAATACCTTCGCCCGCTCAACTGGTCGAACAAATCTATCCTGGGCAGGGGATATTTGTTCTTGATGGTGATGGCATTCAAGCCCGTAGTCAATACACAACCGGACTGTACCATCCTTCTTAGGCACAAAGAGCACTGGTGCTCCCCATGGAGAAGCACTGGATCGAATGAAACCCTTTTTCAACAGGTCATCAATCTGCTCTTTCATCTCTATGGCCTCCTTGGGATTCACTCTATAGCAAGCCCGGGATACTGGTGATGAACCCGGCACTAAATCTATAGTGAACTCCACATCTCTGTCAGGCGGAAGTCCTGGAAGATCCTCTGGGAATACATCCATAAACTCCCTAATGATAGGGTGTGGCGGTGCTGCGTCCCCACTGTCGACAACAGTTCGGCTCTAGGCTGATCTCCGGCCTGTCCTCCTGACACTGAATGGTGCTGTGCCTGGGGGACTGAACAAAATACTACCCTCATGGCAATCTATAGATGCATGGGCGTAGCTAAGCCAGTCCCCCCAATATGATATCATAACCGGGAGTGGCATCACAAAGAATCGCCCTCTGAACTCTCCCGGCTATAAAAATAGAACATCTATAGATAGATCTAATAGGCACTGGTCCTCCTCCCGTCATCACTCTACTAATCTCCGCAGTAGGTATAGCTACTAGATGATGTTATGCATAAACTCTAATGATAGGAAGCTATGAGATGCACCAGAATCAAACAAACATACAGCTAGAAAAGTATGCAAATAAACATGACCTGTGATGACGTCAGCTAAGTAATCCGGCTCCGAAACCTGCTCCGGCTCCGGCTCAATGGCTAGACTATAAACCCTCCCCTGAGGTCCCTTCTGCTGCTGCAGATGCTGCGACTCTGCTGCTGAGTCGGGAGCGGTCCTCTAGTCTTCGCTACTGGGCATTGTATCATGTGGGTGGCAGACCCACAAACTAAGTACTGTTTCAACCTCTTCCTGCAGATGGAGTAATCGTGCCCTGGTCTTCCGCAGAAAGAACATATAGCTCCCTTCGCTGCTGCTGACGGGGTCCCGGGGCTCGAACTGGCGGGGTCTGATGATGTGGTGTAGGGGGACGGTAAGTCTGGGGTGGCGTTGTCGCTTCTGCTGGAAAGCCTGACGCTTGGACGGTCCCTCATGATGTACAGGAGCCGGCCTTTGCTAGACAGAAGACGCTCCTCAATGCTCCGGGCCAACTCTAGGCTCTGGTAGTAGTCAGTCGTACGTTCGCCACTATAAGAATGCCAATGTCTGGAACTAGACCATGGCAAAACCTACGGGTCATCTCCTCTGGATCAGCAACCAGACTAGGAGCGAAACGGCTCAGGCGACTAAACTCTGCCGCATACTCGTCAACAGAACGGTTCCCCTGCTGGATGTTCTGGAATCGTAGCCCCATGGCTACTCTAGCAGTGGTCAGAAGAACTTCTTCTTGAACTGGGTCTTGAACTGGTCCCAGGTGGCTCTACCTCTCGCGAACAACGGCTCATTCCTGAACCAGACTCCGGCTAAGTCTATCAGCAGAAATCCTGCTGCCTCGACCTGAAGGTCATCCGGCATCCTAACTCCCAGAAGCTTCCTCTCTACAGAATCTAGCCAGTCATCAGCTACTACTATGCCCTCAGTCCCTGAGAACTCCTTGGGATTCAGACCCATGAAGTCCTTGACCGTCCCGTTCTCTGCCGTGGCTCTACATATGGTGGGACCACGGGACGTCCCTCAGAACGCTCCATGCTCTGGCGGAGTAGGGTAGTCTGCTCCTGATAGGTTGTTAGGAACCCCTGAATCAGTGTGAGCAGCTGGGTCCCGTCGAGTGTGACGGAAGCCTGGGTGGGTATAGTGATAGGGGGTGGTGGAAGTATCGGGTCCTGCGGGCCTGGGATGTGGAAGGTGGTATCTGGGTCTGTGGATCTGTGAGTGGGGGAATGTGGTAGGTGGAGTGTATCAGTCAACTGGTCAGCTGACTGGATATGGAGGGCCCATTCTCGGGGGTAACATACTGGGATGAACGAGTAAGCACCATCTAAATTACACATAAAAAGACTTATAAGGACTTGTTTAAAGTAAGCAATCAATCAATGCAAGAAAATCTAATTATAATAGCAAACATGTGATGTATTTCCTATGTTGCAATCCTAGCATTCCTCTAAGTGTTCTAAGCGTCTTTCCTAATGTTGTCTAATTACCTTAAGTTCCTAATTGCAGGCATGCTTGGTACAATAACGTAACCAAACAGTTTAGTCAGGACCTGCATGGGCCACCACTAAAAACATGTCACGACCCGCTACCCAAATTGTTGGGCCAGGCCGAGTCATGCCCAGCCTACGTTGAGATAAAACGTAGTAAGCTGTTCTAAAGACAACAGGATAAGACTAATATACTAACAGTTCTATAAGTGAAGAAGAATCATAAATGCTCCAAACACAAAAGTCGTCGTATAGTAAAGTCCAAGTACAAGTAAACTGAAATGTAAAACTGGATACATGTCCAGTTACAAAATGATATAGTCTAATACATGTCTACTCTCAAAGTCTAAGTAACAAAAGACAACTAGGCGAGGTTCCCGCAGGAACATCCTCGTAAATCAGCCGGGTCCTCGGCAGTAATCCCATATATGTGTCGCAGAGTAACTCCTCCTCAGTAAGGACACCTACAACGTTATCCTGTCAGGAGGGAGCAAGTACTAAATCTAGCAAACTAGCATATGAAACATGGAAAATGAACATGAGAGGAATAACTGGAAAGCATGGCATCACACAGTCTATCATGGCAAGGACACATATGTCATAGAGACAGATGTATATGTAATGTTTAAAACATAGCAGGTACGTGATCGGTCAATAGATGTACAATGTACTGAGCACAATGTAAAAAATGTACATACGTACAAGTGAAACAAGCGATAGATGTACATACGTACAAATACAGCTGGGCGCCTACGACAAGGTATACATAGAATGTCAACCTTGTCGGTACGTACGTACGAGTAAGATCACGTACGCTACTAACAGTTTCCCCATAACCCATATTCTAATCATGTGAGAGATACATCAAGACTGTTCTAAGCATGGTAGTAACTGAAAGTACAACATGTAGAGATCTAACTTGCTACCCCAAGGATCAGCATTTAACATGGTGGGGTTTGCAGTTCATTTATGTGACAATATGTAAAGTTCGTAGAAAGTACTTGCCTCTAGCAATGCAAAATAAAACAAGCTGCGATAACAGCGCTATGGATGTCCAGTAACTCGTCGCTGTAGAAGTAAATATAATAACTTAGTTTTACACTAAGCTAAAATACTAGGACACTAAATTGTGAAACACGACTTGTGATTGGGCACCTAGCCAAAATAATGACTTGGCATAGGAGACCAATGTGGGGTGACACACTATGTAACTAACTTTCTAGGGTCTTTACACTAGTGAGGGATGGGGTTCAACATGACTAAAACTCCAATAACACAAAAAGCTACAAGTCGTAATTAATCAATAAATAAATCAAAAGATCATTGTGTTCTAACAATTTTTGAGATAGACAAACAGCCTAGTTTTTCAAAGTAAAGTACCAAGGTGATCCTTGTTAATCATAGAAATTTATTATAATTTTTCTGGAATTTATTAACCAGTACAAATATTTTATAAAATCAGTTTTCCTAAGTATACAGAAAATAAGTTTTGGTTCATATGCCAAACTAGGGGCAAAACAGTAAATTAAATACTACAAAATTTATACTAAATTAGCTAACTTAACATAGTATCTAAATACTATTTTTCCATAATTTTAGCAGCACTTTAAGTATTTTTAGAAAATCAAAAACAGCAATGCACACAATAATTAATTATCTGCGTATTTTGTCCATGTATATAATTTGAACCAAAGTTCAAATACAGGACCCAAGGCCATGAATCAAGTCCAATATGACTTGTACAGGTCTTGAATGTGTGAAAACACATTTGAGCCCAAATACCCATGCTAGCGTGGACACCAATGGTTGCAGTAAATTAAACACAATGAAAATACAATTTGGTAATAGTCAAAATAAATATTATTATTTTAATAAGGTAAAGTTTATACAAAGAATATATACATACCTATGCTAAAAGGATATATATAGATATATAAGGAAAAATACTAATTTATAAAGTATAATATATAATTATATATAATATATAAGAATACACTTAATATAGTGTATATAATAATATAATACATAGGAAATATATATATAAACATATATAGATATAAATTTACTAACTATAAAATATACAATATATTAAATACTGTTAAATCCAGTATTACATATATATATATATATATATATATTAATAATATAACATATATATATATAAAAATACAAAACAACAAAAAAAAAAGAGAAAAGAAAACAGAAAAAGAAAAGAAAAAGGAAACAGAAAGAAGAAGGGGGGCTCGAACTCGGGCTAACAGAGCGCGGGGGGCGGGGGGGGGGGGGGGGGGGGGGGGGTTTATTACTGCGCGCTAGCCAGTGGGCCAGTTGGCCCGTCTGTTAGGAATAGGGTTTTATTTATTTATTTAGTTTAGAATGGTTTATACATAAAAAAATAATAATAATAATAATCCTGTGTCCTGACAGTTAGGGACACAGGAATCCATGTGTCGGGCCGATTTATGACACGCACAACACGTGTTTGCCGTGTCCGCACTTACCATTAGGGTTGTCGTGTGTAGGCAAGTCCTGGCATGAGAACGAGACACAACAGGACACGGGGGGGGGGGGGGGGGGTAGATGACACGTACGTGTCCAGGTCGGGGCTGCTGTGCTGGGTCGGGGGTGGCGACTGGGCGGAGGAGCGGTCGGGGGCGGGGGGGTGGCGCTCGGGTGGCGCTGGGCGCGGCTCGTCGAGGCGAGTCGAACGGTGGTGGTGGCGACTGGCGACGGACTGGGGGTGGGCGGCGCTAGTGTACTCCGGAGTTAGGGTTTAGAACCTAGGGTTTTCGCCGGAGATGAAGGGCTACGGTGGTCGTGGTGGGGGGTAGAGCTAGGGTTTTGACTGGGGGAGAGAGGGAAGTGTTTTATAGGGAAAGAGGGCGGTTGATAAGTCGGTCGGCAGCCGAAATGGGGGGTGTCGGCCGTGCGGCGGTCGTCGGTCGGGGGGTGGGGTAGGTTTAGGATTTGCAAACAAACCCTAGAGTTTGGAAATTGCATAAAGGTCCTAGCAGTGTCTAAGTGCAAAATTATATTTGCATAACCCATCCCGCATGTTTAGTGCAAAGAAATTTGCACATAACAATTAGGAAATTGCAAACCAAAATATTAACAATTCTAATAATTACAAAACAGTATTAAAACATTCTAATAATTGCAAATGATTAAAACATTTTAGAAAATTACAAATCAATATTTTGTATTTTAAAACTCATTTAAATTCATTTAAAAATTCTAGAAAAATTCCTAAAAATTCCAATAATTAATTAAGGCTATAAATGACATTAAATTTAATTAACACTAATTAAAAATGAATTTGAAAATCAGGGACTTACAGCCTGGTCGTCGGGGGTGGTAGGTTAGGAATTACAGAAAACCCCCTAGAGTTTAGGTTATTACAAAATGGTCCCAACAGACTAATATACAAATAGAAATTTGTATTCCGCAATTTAAAACAAATAATTAATTACAAACTGCTATTGTAACAATTTAATAAATTACATAACTATATTAAAACAATTATAAATATTACAAAATGATATTAAAACATTTTAATTAATTAAAAATAATATTTAGTATTAAAACTCATTTAAAATTCATTTCAAAATTCTAGAAAAATTCTAAAAAATCATAATAAATATTTTAAGGCTAAATATGTCATTAATAATTATTAACACTAATTAATTAAATTTTAAAAAACAGGGGCTCACAGTGTCCGACTTCGGGGGGGTGGTGTTTCGAGTGAGCTGACGGCGGCAGGAGCGTCGGGGCGATGGTGCTCAGGTGGCGCTGCTGGGTCCGTCTCGCGTTGCGCGTCGGGTGATGAGGTGGGGGCGGTGGCAACTGCTGTGGAGTTGGCGGTGGGGTGTCGTCGGAACTAGGGTTCAGACGAGTTTAAATGGGGAAGACGGGGGCGGTGGTAGACTGAGATGGTTGTGGTGGTGGTGGTTGGGTCGAGGGAAGTGAGGGAGTCTTTTATAGGGTATCTAGGTCGGTCGAAGTCGACTGAGGCGGCCGAAAATGGCGAAAAAGATCGGGTCGGTCGTCGGGGAGCTGGCGGTCGTCGGGGTGGGTAGGATTAGGTTTTGCATTAAGGTCCTTAGACTTTAGGATTTTACAATTAGGTCCCTCCCCTAGGTAAATGCAATAATAAATTTGCATAACAGAAATAAAACAATTTACAAACTGCTATAAACAAATTAACAAATTACATATGATATTAAAACAAATTTAAATATTACAAAGTGATATTAAAACATTTTAATTAATTATAAAACTATATTAAAACATTTTATAAATTATAAATGGTATTTTAGTTATTAAAACTCATTTAAAATTATTTTAAAATTGTAGAAAAATTCCTAAAATCATATTAAAATATTTTAAGGCTAAATATGTCATTAGAAATTAATTAACACTAATTAAATCAAAATTAAAATCAGGGGCTGACACCCGACCCCCCTCCCTCCGCCGCCCCTCCTCCCTCTGTCGGCGACCCGCCCCACGATCCCTCACTCCCCCCCTCCGCTTCTCCCTTCGCCGGCGACCCGACCCCCACCCTCCCCCTCCGTCGGCGACCCGCCCTGACCCCTCACCCCCCTCCTTCCTCGCCGGCGACCTGCCCACCGACCCCCTCCCTCCCCCCCTCCTCCCTCCACCGGTCATCCCCGACCTCCCCCCTCCTCCCTCTGTCCGCGACCCTCCCCTTCCCCCTCCTCCCTCCTCCCTCCGCCGCGATCCGCCCCCCTCCCCCCTCCTCCGCCGTCCATCGCCGACCCCCCCCGACCCGCCCCCACCACCGGAGAGAGGGGGAAGAGGGGGGACATGTCATCCCCAGTTTTCAGGAACAGGGATATTTTTGTCATTTTGTACTTTTGAATATTTTTGAAATTTATTTTATTATTTATGATATTATTTTGGGGTTATTGAGTCGGGTTCGAATTTCAGCTCTTCCGACTTGTATCGGGGACCCGGGGTAGCTTAGACTCTGATCGGGACCCAACTGGATCCGACCAACTTATCATGACCAAACTCAGATATTTATATTTGACTAATCCCATTTGATTTAGTGGGATTAGAGATTAGAATTAGATTTAGAACTTGAAATTAGGAGTTTTAAGTTACCATTTTGACCCCAACTCAACCACTCATTTCTTTGACTGGAGAGCATTTGGTAAATTGCCAAATGCCCCCAACCCTCTAATGTGGCCGACCATGTATGGAGCACCCCTCTCCTTTGCTTCACTCCAAGCAACCTCTCTCTCTCCATTTCATTTCTTTTTTTTTGAAGTTTCTTCTCCTTCAGAAGATCAATTAGGTACGCTTTTAAAACCTTCATTAATTCTCTTTTGTATTTTTCCTTCACCATAAATGAGGAGAGACCACCCTCTACATTTTGCCCATAGAATTTGTAGGTTTCCCTAGAAATCTAGTTTAAGGACCATTGGGGGTTTTCCTTTAGAGAGGAGTATATATGTATATATATGTGTATGTATTATATATATGTATTTGTGTATGTGTGTGTAGAGGAGAGTGGTAGTGGTGGTGTGTGTGTGAATATGTATTTGAGAGTGTGTGTCTATATATAAATTTATATGTGTATGTATTTACATATAGACATGTGTGTGTGTGTATGTATTTATAATAGATATAAATATATATATATATATATATATATATATATATATATAGAGAGAGAGAGAGAGAGAGAGAGAGAGAGAGAGGAGAGAGGAGAGAGAGAGAGGGGGAAGGAAGTAGTGAAAGAAGTAGAAGAAGATGAAGAGAATAAACCACAGTAGCAAAAATAGCACTAGCAGGAGCAACAGTAGGAGAAGGAGAATGAGGAGGAGAATGAGAGGAGAATGAGGGAAGAAGGAGAATGAGGGAAGAAGGAGAATGAGGAGGAGAATGGGGAGAAGGAGAAGGAGAAGGAGAAGAATAGGAGTTTGAGATGAATCGGATATGGGTTGTAAGGGTTGGTAATGATTAGGAATAGTCGCCTAGACCTAGTCTTGACCTTGGTTGACCACAGTTGACTTTTTAGACCAAAAGTCAACTATGGGTCAACACTTTACCCAATTTAGTCCCAAATTCCATTAGACTTGAACGGTTGACCAAAAGTCAACTGTTGGTCAACATTTGACCAGTTTGACCTAGGGTTGACCTAGAGTTGACCTAGGTTGACCGGAGTTGACCAGTTGACCAAAAGTCAACTGTAGGCCAACTCTTGACCCGTTTGACTTTCTTCGACTTGTTTTGACTTGCGATGACTGGTATGACCTAGAGTTGACTTGGTCTGACTTAGATTGACTTGACATGACTTAGTGTGACTCAGTGAGACATAGTTTGACCTAGAATTCATATCATTCATTGTGAATCATTCTTAACTTGTTAAACCTAAATTAACGTGCAGTATCTCATCTTTAGGTCTCTGATTTCCACTCTGAGCATTGATATACCCTACAGCTCAGGACAGCAGGCGAGTACATTCACTGATATTTTTCATTGTCTTGATATCTACTATATCCGATTCAGTTGTAGTATCTTACTTGATTCTCGACACGATAGTTCACGGACTAGTATACGTCGGATCCTGTCATGAGATGTTATTCCCGAATTTTCCTTGGTATATTGGTGTGTGATATCCATGTTTCATGTACTTATATAGACATTGATTTGGGAGTGGGCTGATCACCTGCTTTTGAATTTCGTGTCATGACGTGCCATGTCCGGATCCATGATACTATTCAGGGATGGAGGAATTATTAGGGGTTATGTGATCAAAGCCCCATGTCCCTATTTTGCTAGCGCCACCCTCACCTCACGTAGGGTGTAGCAGATACCCCATGTCCGTATTATCCAGGTTGGCCGGCATGACCCTTTCAGATTTTCATGTGATTGTCGGGCCAAGTGGATAACCCTACCATGACTCCCTAGCCGATCACATATCGCTCTAATAATTCAAATCACATTTTACATTTATTGTCGTATCTTATATCCAGTTCAGCTTTACTTTCTGTACTTCTCACCATGCTATGATTTATTTACTCACATGCTCTACCTGCCTTTATACTGTACTATGATTTGAGACTAAGTTCTGTTCGAAGGAAGGGTTACAACTCCGATCCTTGTTTGGTTAAGGGTTGTAACTCGGCTTTCGAATGGTTCCCAAGTCGCCTATATCTTTGTCTTGTATTTTATTATACTGTCTTATAGTATTTGTCAATTCATATGGAACTGCTGTTGGTGGTTGTACTTGCTCATTTTCCTGACAGGATACCGTTGACAAATTTTACAGATATTTCTGAGACAGATGGAGACTCAGGCTAGGGCAGTGGCCTGATAGATTGGCCACTAGATTTTATACTCCCTGAGTAGTTAGCACTTGTTAGGCTTGACTGGACTGCGATCCAGCTTTGGATTTTAGAATGTAGTATTATATTATATTCTGTGATGTTATGTTTAGTCTTGGACTTGTGTGGATCTCGAACATATTTTCTGCTTCATCTATCTATTTTCTTTCCATGCTATCTACCTTAGTTTTACTTTGTGATTGAGACTGTATTGCTATGTCACCTCCACTCGGAGTGTATATACTGTACAGGTACCTTTATCTGTTTAGTTGTAGTATTTCTAGATGACCTAGACAGCGTTCTACCGCCGATGCTGCTGCATAGGCTGGACGTAACCACGTACTCGTGCCCCTAATCAGGGTGCGGGTCGTGACACGTTTTTGTGGCGGCCCATGCAGGTCGTGTCGCAATTAGTGCGATCTCGTAATGGTGCTCGACTTAGAGTACTAATTACGAGCCTGCGACTAGGACATAGGATCTAGAATATGATAGGAGTTACTCAATCACATTTTAGAAAAATTCTGATCTTTTGATTACCATGACAACTCTTCTTGCATTTGAATTCAATTGTCCTCCTTTTATAATATCTTATCTTGTGCCATATTGATCTCTTGGGTTCAATTCGTCCTCAGGATGGCGATTACTCGCAGTCAGGCAGCAGCAGGGCAGAGTGCAGGTTTCAATCTTTCGACTCATTTCCGTATTTGTCTCCTTATAACTGTTTGACAATTCGATTCCATCTATACCTTGATTGATTGATAAAATTTTGTTCTTGTAATGTGATTTTCTCCTGAGATAAGTCGTATGGGCTAGGTCGCCTCGATTATGAGATTTTAGAATCCTCTAGGGTCATGCTAGCAGGCATAGTGAGGACATATAGTCGGGTTATGGATGTATTTCTAGGATGTGGGAATTTAAGATTTTTGCTGCCAAGCATGCGACAATGCAAAAATTTTAAATACCATAATACTAGAGGTATGTACCGTAGTTGAGGACTCTGTGATTATCGTAGCCTTGCTCACTGGCATGACGGAGATTCTGAGTATCATGATGATTGGACAGACGCATACGATTATCGATTTGCATGATTTTTGTGTTTACTTGTTTTAATTTTTGAGGATAAAATTTTAAGGTGGATAGACTTATAGCACCCAGTTCTATTTGAGAGTAATTTTAAATTTTATCATTTTAGTCATTTAATTCATGCTTTGAAATTTTGAGATTTTAAATCATTTTAAATTTTAAGCCATGACTTGTGATTTTGATAATTTACTATTGTTTGGTTTCAATTTCGAGGACGAATTTTTTTTAAGGTGGATAGATTTGTCACCCCCAGTTTTCAGGAACAAGAATATTTTTGTCATTTTGTACTTTTGAATATTTTTAAAATTTATTTTATTATTTATGATATTGTTTTGGGGTTATTTGAGTCGGGTTTGTATTTCAGCTTATTCCGACTTGTATCGGGGACCCGGGGTAGCTTAGACTCTGATCGGGACCCAACTGGAACCGACCAACTTGTCATGACCAAACCCAGATATTTATATTTGACTAATCCCATTTGATTTTAGTGGGATTAGGGATTAGAATTAGATTTAGAACTTGAAATTAGGAGTTTTTAAGTTACCATTTTGACCCCAACTCAAACCACTCATTTCTTTGACTTGGAGAGCATTTTGGTAAATTGTCAAATGCCCCCAACCCTCTATAATGTGGCCGACCATGTATGGAGCACCCCTCTCCTTTGCTTCACTCCAAAGCAACCTCTCTCTCTCCAATTCATTTCCTTTTTTTTTTGAAGTTTCTTCTCCTTCAAGAAGATCAATTATGTATGCTTTTAAAACCTTCATTAATTCTCTTTTGTATTTATTTCCTTCACCATAAATGAGGAGGAGACCACCCTCTACATTTTGCCCATAGAATTTGTAGGTTTCCCTAGAAATCTAGTTTAAGGACCATTGGAGTTTTCCTTTAGAGAGGAGTATATATATATATATATATATATATATATCTATATTATATATATATATATATATATATATATATATATATGTATGTATTTATATATATGTATTTGTGTATGTGTGCAGAGGAGAGTGGTAGTGGTGGTGTGTGTTTGAATATGTATTTGAGAGTGTGTGTGTCTATATATATATTTATATGTGTATGTATTTACATATAGACATGTGTGTGTATGTATTTATATATATAGAGAGAGGGAAGGAAGTAGTGAAAGAAGTAGAAGAAGATGAAGAGAATAAGCCACAGTAGCAGAAATAGCACTAGCAGGAGCAGCAGTAGGAGAAGGAGAATGAGGAGGAGAAGGAGAAGGAGAAGAATAGGAGTTTGAGATGAATCGGATATGGGTTGTAAGGATTGCTAATGATTAGGAATAGTCGCCTAGACCTAGTCTTGATCTTGGTTGACCACGGTTGACTTTTTAGACCAAAAGTCAACTATGGGTCAACACTTTACCCAATTTAGTCCCAAATTCCATTAGACTTGAACGGTTGACCAAAACTCAACTGTTGGTCAACATTTGACCAGTTTGACCTAGGGTTGACCTAGAGTTGACCAGAGTTGACCAGTTGACCAAAAGTCAACTGTAGGCTAACTCTTGACCCCGTTTGACTTTCTTCGACTTGTTTTGACTTGCGATGACTGGTATGACCTAGAGTTGACTTGGTCTGACTTAGATTGACTTGACAGGACTTAGTGTGACTCAGTGAGACCTAATTTGACCTAGAATTCATATCATTCATTGTGAATCATTCTTAACTTGTTAAACCTAAATTAACGTGCAGTATCTCATCTTTAGGTCTCTGATTTTCACTCTGAGCATTGATATACCCTACAGCTCAGGACAGCAGGCGAGTACATTCACTGATAGTTTTCATTGTCTTGATATCTACTATATCCGATTCAGTTGTAGTGTCTTACTTGATTCTCGACACGATAGTTCACGGACTAGTATACGTCGGATCCTGTCATGAGATGTTATTCCCGGATTTCCCTTGGTATATTGGTGTGTGATATCCATGTTTCATGTACTTATATAGACATTGATTTGGGAGTGGGCTGATCACCTGCTTTTGAATCCGTGTCATGACGTGCCATGTCCGGATCCATGATACTATTCGGGGATGGGGGAATTATTAGGGGTTATGTGATCAAAGTCCCATGTCCCTATTTTGCTAGCGCCACCCTCACCTCATGTAGGGTGTAGTAGATACCCCATGTCCGTGTTATCCAGGTTGGCCGGCATGACCCTTTCAGATTTTCATGTGATTGTCGGGCCAAGTGGATAACCCTACCATGACTCCCTAGCCGATGACATATCGCTCTAATAATTCAAATCACATTTTACATTTATTGTCGTATCTTATATCCAGTTCAGCTTTACTTTCTGTACTTCTCACCATGCTATGATTTCATTTACTCACATGCTCTACCTGCCTTTATATTGTACTATGATTTGAGACTAAGTTCTGTTCGAATGAAGGGTTACAACTCCAGTCCTTGTTTGGTTAAGGGTTGTAACTCGGCTTTCGAATGGTTCCCAAGTCGCCTATATCTTTGTCTTGTTTTATTATACTGTCTCTTATAGTATTTGTCAATTCATATGGAACTGCTGTTGGTGGTTGTACTTGCTCATTTTCCTGACAGGATACCGTTGATAAATTTTACAGATGTTTCTGAGACAGATGGAGACTCAGGCCAGGGCAGTGGCCTGATAGATTGGCCACTAGATTTTATACTCCCTGAGTAGTTAGCACTTGTTAGGCTTGACTGGACTGCGATCCAGCTTTGGATTTTAGAATGTAGTATTATATTGTATTCTGTGATGTTATGTTTAGTCTTAGACTTGTGTGGATCTCGAACTTATTTCTGCTTCATCTATCATATTTCCTTTCCATGCTATCTACCTTAGTTTTACTTTGTGATTGAGACTGTATTGCTATGTCACCTCCACTCGGAGTGTATATACTGTACAGGTACCTTTATCTGTTTAGTTGTAGTATTTCTAGATGACCTAGACAGCGTTCTACCGCCGATGCTGCGGCATAGGCTGGACGTAACCACGTACTCGTGCCCCTAATCAGGGTGCGGGTCGTGACAGGACAAAATCGTCTTTTAAGATAATTTTTAACGGATTTTAACAGCGAGTGGGGGGATTTGAGCATTTTCGTAACGGACTGTCTTTTTCGGATCAACGAGTCTTTATTTGCATTTTCGTGACATCTAAGGAGGGTTTAAATGCACTTTACCCCCCAAACCTATCACCTCTCGCATAAAGATGTGGGTCTCATGGACTGTGAGTGTTATTTTTTTGGCTTTTTCTATAGTGTACTCCAGGACAACCTATTACTTCAAGACAGTCTAACTTGATATAATTTTTACTCAGGACAGTCCCAAAATTTTTTGGGACTGCCCAACCCCCAATATAATTTAGGACTGTCAGCAAAACTGACAGTTCTAACCTCTTATAGGACTGTCACTCTTTTGACACTTCTACCGTCGCTTTCCCCGTGCTCTCCTGCCTGTCGCTCTCCGCCGCATGCCCCCGTCTGCCTCCGCGTGCGACCCGGAGTGACGCGCGGCCGACTTGGTCGACTACCTCGAGGGGCGTTGACGAAGAGGTCCGTGACGTCTTCGCGTGGGCCGCTCCACTTCGCGGTGGCAGACGGCCACACGGGGCCGACCTCGGACAGGCGCATCGCACTGCACATGGCGGCGACCACAGGCGACGAGTAGCTGGTGAAACTCTCCAACGGCGGGCGCGCTGACGGGGACATGGCGCTCCACATGGCGGCGACCACATGCGACGAGTAGCTGGTGAAACTCTTGATAGGACTGCCGACTTTGTGGACAATCCTACTTAAGTTAGAACTGCCAACTTTTTTGACAGTCCAAATCCAAACACTCTGTTTGGACATAGGACTGTCAACAAAGTTGGCAGTCATAACATAAAGTAGGATTGACACCATTGTTGCAGTCCTAACATAAAGTAGGACCGCCAACATTGTTGCAGTCCTACTTTATGTAAGGACTGTCAATTGTAACTTTGTTGGCAGTCCAAATTCCAATGTGGACTGCCCTCAAGTAAAAATTTGAAATAACAAACTTGTAAATAAATTAAAAAATTGGACTGCCCTCAAGTAAAAATTGAGGTGCCAATAGAAATTGCCTTTTTTTTAAATACAAAATTGGTGCAAACCCATGTGGGAGAACTTTTCAAGCAAATATTATGTTGACCAGTACTAAGTCCACAATTTATCAAACCAGTCAGATGACTTCCTATAGCGATCTTTAGTATCTGGCTACAAAAATGGAACATCACGAGGGGAATGTTCAGAAAATGGGATTTCAAATACACACAATAAAACTGGCGGAAGCCATATGCACTGAATAGTTTCAGGTGATTAGCTTTGTAAGGCGCCCATTCCTGCAGGTCAAGTGCAATTTTTATCAAAGACCATAAGTTTTGTCAAAGAAAAATGCCACACTCAAATGCAGGCTCAAAGAATTTTATCCAAGTATACATAATTTCTTTCTTCCAGAGTTTGTTCTTTTGTCAAAAACAAGTTTGGGCAGTGTCACCTTGTCAGCTGCAGATATCAGTAAACCCTGCTACATTTTCGCAGGGGTTTGTATACCAGATCCATTGACAAATCGGAAACCTAACAAAATGACTACATCCCCACCCCCCCCAAAAAAAAAAAAAAATCTAATATGGGTTAAAAAGTAACAAGAATAAAATAGCCAGGAAAGAATCGGTATGTAAACAATAAATCAGCTTACGAAGTAGCTTCATGTTAATACAGACTCCAATAGATCTGAGGCGTACTCATACGCCACAAAGGTAACAGCACCAGCCGGAGCAGATTTCACCAGGGAGGGGAAGATACCCTTGTAGAGACCAGCCCAACCCTCAATCTTCACTATCTGGCGTAAGGCATGGTACATGCCCTTGTACGTCTGTCTCTACGCTTGCCCCGTACTTTGGATGCCTCCGCAATCCTTCTATCTGCAGTTTGCCAACAAGTAGATCCAACATATTAGAATGCAGTGAAAGTTCAACTTGAAGAACAAGAAGAAAAAAAAGGGCTAACATCATGAAAAATAAGAGGAAGCAAAAGAATGATCAACTGCAGGAAATATGATGTCACCAAAGGGACCGACTTCTACCACTTTAAAAGCTTTCCTAGCCATTTAAACTTAGGTGAATAAAGAGAACCATAGCCATGTACAACATCTTGTGGGAGATCCAAGGTAATTATACAGTTAGGTGCTTCCATGGTCAAACTCAAACCTGAACCTGAACGGGACCAACCATATGCTGGATTATCTTATTTGACCACAAAACCAACTACTTTCTTCTAACAAAGGCTGGTGGAAGAGTTGCTACACTTCTTAGAAGATTAAACCTTCATGACTTCCTCTCAGCCTTAAAGTACACCTCAACATATGTGCCCTTGTGACTTGGTCAAGAGATGTGAGATTAAAGCATTTAAAATTTTGGGATGCTAGGTTAATACCTGAAACCTCTTCTTTACAACATCAAGAGGGTGACAAACGGCTTTAGCACACGTTCCTGCTGCAAACCCGCAGATGAATAGCTGGAAGCTTGAGAGACTACCATCTTGCCCGATTGTATTAAGATTGGCAAATCTGTATCTATCCCACAACTGTGGATTAGAAAAACATAGATCAGTTTTGCAATCATATTTAGACTACAAAGCTGAATAAAAACTTCATGCAGAAACATGAATTAGGAAAGCAGAAAAAGATTTCATAAATATTATCTAGTATCATACACAATGCAACAGTGATGAAACACCTATATTGCATCTCTAACAGTACAAGGTCCATCATGGAGGTACGACTTCCAAATACCACATGATTATGAGCAAGTATGTCTAGTTTTCACAAAACAAGGAAAACGAAAAACATAGCAAACTTGAATACTTATCTCTGTTTTCCCACATCTGACAACTCATCAAATACATAGATGTAAGAAAGTGACTGTATAAATAGATACTCATTAATTGTATTGAATCTTAATAAGCAGGAGCCTGTACACTAGACAGAAAGTGGTTAATAATTTTGTCGATCAGGAGGAGAAGAAATGAGTAAAGCCGCTCACTTTTCCAAGTCAAATATTGCAATTGATGGTTTCACATGATATAAAAAAGCTACTGATGAAGGCACTGAGGCAGGGCCGGCCCCGCGGTTTGGGTTGCCTTAGCCGGAGCTAATTTTTGTTGCCCTTTATCCTTATTGAAAGATAAATGTTTAATTTGGATTTTTGTTGGACCGGTCCTAAGAAAACTAAATAGCCTGGAGGGTTGCCCTATGGAGGGGGGTTGCCCAAGTCCGAAGTCTTGTCAGGCTTACCCCAGGGCCGGCCCTGCACTGAGGGATAAGTAGATAAAGAAATTTGCATTGCGTGCAATATATTCCCACTCAACAGAGGCACCATGCAGTAAGAGAGAGAGAGAGAGAGAGAGAGAGAGAGAGAGAGAGAGTTTTCCAAGTTTGTAAATGTTCCCTTAAGGAGTAATAAATTTTAGTTTGCTTTGAGTTCTTGTTTTTCCTACTTCGAAACTCGTACGAGGATACAAGAGAGTTTTTACCTCTCTCTCTCTCTCTCTCTCTCTCTCTCTCTCTCTCTCTCTCTCTCTACTTGTTTGAGCAATAAAATTTAGTTTGCTTTCAGTTGTCGTTCGCAACTCAATCTACTCAATCTAAGGTGGGATGGGCTACCACATACATATGACTTCTTTGTGCTTTTTTCTTTGCTTTGCCTAATGAGATGTCTGGCTTCTTAGATAACTCTCTTAATCACCCAATCATAAAAAGTTCACCTACCCCTTGCACCAGTCAAATATCCAAAAGAACTTTTATTAGGAGTGGGCATGATTTAAACCAAGTTTATTCTCGTAATTGACGAAGGAAAGCCTTAATATGTTGGAAACATAGGGCTCCAGAATACAAGCAACAGATCATTAACCCACTTTTTTATCTGCAGCAACTCAACTTCCTTTCCAACATGGTATTCCAAGTCTCATCTCCTATTTGATTGTTTCTTGATGAGTTACTCATCTCCTTGTGAGTTATCTTAAGTCCATGGATTTAAACCGAAGATGTCGCTATCATCGAAGGTAGGTACTGCTGCAACTAGACTGGGCAATTCGTAGGGATCTGTCGACTTCAGGAAGAAGCAATATCAAACAATCACTTGTTTTTGAGGAGGCACCCATCCTCACAAAAACCATCCCCTCATGGGCCTATCCTCCTTATTCAAGTCGTCTCCTCACATATAAGTTTTGGCATCTTTAACCAAGTCTTGTTGCCTGGTCTTTCTTTGCTGTGGTATGTGATGTGTGTGTATTTGTCTGTGCGCGTCTTTTGAAAGGGTAGGTTCACTCTGAAGGTAGCATTGTATTTATTGAGAAATATTTTTGCAGGGAAATATGGTTCTTTGTTCTCATGCCATTTGCTACATTTTTTTGTGTAATTGCCATTAGGATGGGATACAAACTTCTAGAGGCTAAGACAATATACTTTATCCATCTTAAGAAACAAATAAATATGCAAGGACTGTAATAGCAAACGAGTCAACTAAGATAGATACGCATAGCGATAAAACTCAGCAATGGTCAAAAAGTGGGGCAGATTAACAATGCAGAGTGATAAAAATCATCACCATCCTACTCTTGTAAGGAGTCGAACAACAAGAACAAGGCCACAAAATTGTTTTTAATTAATCAATTACGCAGAAAAGAAAATCTATATAAATTTGGGATGTTGACTACATTGAAACTTGGCAATCGGATTTTCGGTTTTCTCGACAATGTCCAACCAATAGCTTTGACACTTGTTGACGCCCTCCAGTGATCCCAAACTCTAGAGTGTTGGTGAGGGATGGGGGACATTTATATTGTTCAACAACCCCACAAGCAAAAGATCATTCACGCAGCGGTACATTTGTTTGTAAAATTGGTTTAAAATGCGTGCCAGAGATATCGAGCCTCGGTTGCGTTGGTACCATGTTAAAAGTACGGGTTATATATTTATCTTATTACGACAACAACAACAAAGCCTTTATCCCAAATTCTTGGGGTCGGCTATTTAAATCGTCTTCTTCCATTCGTCTCAACAATGTAATGCTAACAAAATCCATATCCTTCCTTAACAAGTGAAATTATCATTGATGGACGTCTTGGAGGTTTCTATTGTTGAATACTATATATTTAAATTATTCGACAACAATAATCTTGGAGGTTTCTGGTCCCGATGAGGTCTTCTAATGAAGCAAACTTGAGGTGCCTTCCCATTAGTATTTCTTAATGCAACAGATTCAATTTATAATGTGTCAGAGTATGGTACTCCTGATCATGTGAAATTATCATTGCCGGATGTCTACCTGGTAGGTTTACTTCAATTCCCTTTTCCAAAACTGGTGCAACTTTCATATAAAGTAACAGTCTGTTTGGCCCATATATTATCCTTCATATTAACGGCACATTATATGTATTTCTACACCATATATTGACCAAACTTTTTAATAATAAAAGAAGCCTTTTGACTTTCTAACACATGTCGACTTTCATGAGAAACCAAATTGATCAAAGAACATACCAAAATAAGTTATCAACTTTGTTCTACTTCTATTGTTCGATCAGAAATGTGTTCTTTCATCACTTCATTTTATCCATTATGTACAGAGAGCATGAGTACATTGAGTAGTGAACTTCTTCCATCAGCACTAATAGATATGGGTTAATTTATCTCTATTTTATATATTATTTGTTTAAAAACTGCATATGTATCTTAACTTTGGTTTCATCCACTAATGACAGACTCCTGACATAATCATTACAATGTTGGGTTGTTGATGGTGACCGGTAACTCGACCAGACTGTTCCAGAAATGTAGGGTTTGGATTCCAAAGTAAACCTGAAATCTTTAATGGTTATGGCCGGGATATATCTCCAACGAAACCCGAAACCTGATTAAAAAACCAAATTATTTAAATATAGAAAATATCAAGTTTATCACATATTTTTCATTGAGAAGTTTGAATGCTCTATCATTTCAGATTAAAGAAGAATAATAATAGATCATAAGTATGATTTACAAGTGAAAATTATTTAAACAGTTGTCGAAGAAGTAAACAAATATTTTGAAGTAAATAATAATTTAGACATCTTGTGAAAATCTGAAACCCGATCAGAAACCGGATAGAAGGAATGAATTTGATCTGAATCTGAACCCGAAAAGCTTACAGGGTTCAGGTTCGGATTTTACATAAACCCAAACCGGACTGGTTGGCAGCCCTATTACAATGTAGTTCCTTTTGCTGATATAGAAAAAAATATTAACATAATGATTTGCAACCCTCAAACGTTTAAGAAATGGAAGATAGAGGCAACGTCGTAATTACAAAAACAAGTAGCAAGGAAATACAGAGGAGCTGAAGTATTACCATCATCCATCGCTTGAATGTGTCATATGTGCCAAACTGCAGGCCAGCATAGGGAATGATCTCAACAAGTGTTGGTGTTAGACCAGCATACAATCCTCGAATACCACGGGTTCTGATGATATCAACAAAGGCAGATCTCATGGTGGTATATACCTGAATGAAATCAAGCAATTTAAGTGCAAATTATGAATTGCAAGTAACTTGTTAAGCGTTAGTTGGTTACATTTGATTGGTATTCAATTATATTTTTGTAAGATTACAATACCATGGAGCAAGCTGAAAGACCAATTTCATACTGACAGCAAGTATAAGGTCAGCCCATTTGATAAGAAATATGGGAAGAATCTATATTATGAATATCCTCATCATAATCAACCTTGCCATCAATCCAAGATTCCGAGTCCATTGGTAGGATGAGATGAAATCAATCATGTAAGAGTAAAAGACAATTTTCTGAAGGCCAGAAATAGGCCAGAGAGGAGCTTGTGACCAAGATCCATACTAATGGGCATGTTTAGTAGGAGAATAAAATCTTCCAGCGTCAAACAATGTTCATCTCTGTGATGCAACATAAGCCGAAGATCTAATCTTAAACATATTTTTTTAGGCAGGAATAATTCAACAAACTTAGGATGTCTCTACAGAACAAAATTGTTGAAGTCCCTGCAAGTGCACCAAAACTCTTGTGTTGGTGATGGATGAGAGTCGGATAATATTTATATTCAACCTGCCCCTGTAGGTCAGAGCCATTCTTTGGGTTGAGAGCTGGCACGTAGCATTATCTTTTCCTTTTGTATAATCTGCTTTAAAATGCACATGGAAGAGATTGAACCTGGGCTGATCTCATACCTGTTAGCCCAATGATTATATCATGTTTTTGAATATGGCTAATCAATTAAGTTTAAGATAACGATGTCACTAATATTCATGTAATCACTATCATGTTGGTTGCTACTTAAACTTAGCATTGTCCTTATGTTAGCATTGTCCTAAATGTTCTATATTATATTGCTATGCTTGTATCATATTGTTTTGTTCGTCTAACATGTTCTTATAGACATGCAGTAAGCATGATCAAGTTTTGTCAAACCAGGACATATGCAATAGAGAATTATTGATGGGCCAAAGACGGTGTTGGCGAAGCCCCCGAAAGGTATTCAGATTTCCAGATCTGTTTATCTTTGGACGACCGCTGTCAAGTGAAAAAGGCGTCTTCAAGTCTGCTCAAATATTTGAAGAAAGGAGTCATCAAAGGGCTCTTGGTTTTCCTATTTCATCAATGTAATTTTTCATATTTATTGAGTCTAGGAATACGATGTACACTGCATCGTACTGGCAAATAGGCTACCCAAGAAACGTTTTTAAAATACCCTTTCATTTCAAGCCCACTTACAAAAACCCAAACTACTTCCTAACTGTTTGATTTTTCAAAAAGCCCAAAAACTAATTTGCAAAACCCTAACAGAACCCTAGCAGAACTCGGCCCGAATTGTATGAGTGTATTGAAATGATCGAAATCCTTCTCTATTTATAGTTTTTCCAAAGGCAGAATTCTGACAGAATTCAGACAGAATTCGGACAGAACTCTATGAGAAAATCTCGTTAGGATCCGTAACTGTGGGAAGACCAAGTTCAAAAAGCAACGTTCACTAACCGAACTCTGACCGAGTTCGGCCAGAGTTCGGTTAGTGAACGTTGCTTTTTGAACTTGGTCTTCCCACAGTTACGGATCCTAACGAGATTTTCTCATAGAGTTCTGTCCGAATTCTGTCCGAATTCTGTTAGAATTCTGCCTTTGGAAAAACTATAAATAGAGAAGGATTTCGATCATTTCAATACACTCATACACCAATTCACTTTCATATCTCTTCTCTATAAGTCTACTACTTCTTCCAAAGTATTCCGAGCTATTCATTTTCAAATCCCAAGCCAGTTACAATCCTCTAGTCGATTTGCCAGTGCGGTACGGTCTACAAGTTTCAGAGTGATTGTAATCAGAGGCTTGATTGAAGGTAGACACTTCACAATTGAAGTTGGTCGAGTACTTCGGATCAAAGCTCGTGTTGTAGAAGTTGCAAGAACTTCAGATGAAAACTTGTAGTGATTTTCCATAGTGGATTCAACTGGAAGCTAGAGTTCTTCCGACTGGACTAGTCCTCATAAGAGGAAAACCAGTATACATCCTTGTGTTTGCGTTTGCTCTCTACTCTCTACTTTTCATTTACATATCTGTTATATATATTATGTGATCTTGTTACTAACATTTTCAAATAGTTAATTTCCGCTGCCTACTCTATTCACCCCCCTCCCCCCCTCTAGAGTATTGCGCTTTATAACTCGTTCCTACAATCGGTCCTACAATACCATGTTAAAATCTTGCCTAGTGCACCAAAACTCGATAGTGGTCAAGGATGAAGGTTATATATTTTTGTATCCAACAAATAATAACTTAAAGACTTTTGAATGATGTAACAGTTTTTTGGTAAACCATAACTGAGCTCTCTTCATCAGGTACTCCGCACAAATTTTTGGGGGGATGAGTAAACAAGAAAAGAAGCTGATCAGAAACTAATTGACCAAGATCAAATTAAAAGAAGGAAAATTATACGTTCCAAATTCAAGCAAGATCCTGAAAATAAACAGATAAGCATACTATAGTATCCAATTTAGTCAAGGTCAAAGACCTATTATTATAACATCAGGAAAAAATAATTGTTGGTGGAACACTTCAAGTGAATTTTGATTGGGAGACATCCCAAGTGCCTCATTGCCTTAAACCTTCAAAAAGAAGCCTTGTTTTCGCTCAGAACACATTATTGCTACTAGAAGCAAATACCGAATTATTCTAGAAGCAAATAATGATAATTGTAGCATTAGTTATCATGAGCACTGGAACCGAAAAAAAATACCTTCGGCTCACCCTGCGATGCTAAAATAGTTCGTAGAAGATCAAACGGGTATGATCCTACGGTTGCTGCACATCCCGCTAGTGCCCCACTTACATAAGACAAATAAGGACTCAGCTTCAAATGGTCCTCTGGACAAGAGCAAGAAAATTATTGATGTATAGCAGAGATTAAAGAAACAAAATAACAGTGATTAAATATATTAAAGGTTTTCTGCATCAGCAATAATATAGACAACTTAAATATTTTCTGTAAGTAGATTTAAGAATAACATGTGCAGGCTAAACGTACATGTATATGATAAAAACACGCAAAAGACCTTACAAGATTCGCAGTATCGGTATCAGACCCTTCCTATGAGTATCGGGATCAGTGGTATCAGCGGTTTCAGATCGGAGTTTTGGATAATTTTTGGTATCGGAAAGCAAATAATTATTGACAAATTATTAAAATTTAGAAAAAATCATTTTATACATTTAAGCATAATTTTAAGTATTTCTTGTGCTGTTTCTTAGTAGTTTTGAGATTGAATGAAATAGTAGTCATTCTTACCGTTTGGTTTACCTGCGATTGATAAGTTTTCTTCTTTTACATGTTTTTACAACCTTACCATGTTTTACACCCTTGCTTATTGGTCTTTTCGTTCAATTTTCTTTGCCGAATTGATTGAATAAAAGAGACCCCAATTTCGGTATCGGTCGGTATCCGATCGGAACATGCCAAACTGTATCGTTATCCGCCGATACTGCAAACTATGATTTGCACTTGATGGCGCCGTGCAATGATCAGATAAATAATAACTATGATCCCTTGTCCTCAACATTCAGAACATTGGAAATACAGGAGCAGCAATAACTATGATCCCTTGTCCTCAACATTCAGAACATTGGAAACACAGGAGCAGCAACTTTCAGATACACACAAACATCATTGAGTTATTGAAGACGAGGCATTTGCATTATCAGATCGACTGTATCTTATTTTATACTAGAAATCCCTGTCCTTCGGGCACTCCTTGATTAGTCGTCCCGTGCCTCCGGCACCCCTGGATAATTTGGTTCTCGATATTGCTTATCATTTATATCATTTAATAATAATATCTTTAAAATTATTGACTTACCATGACACTTCTTTAAATGACATACACTTGTCGGAAAAGACCACTCCTCGGAAATACTCCTATCGGTTAATCATAGCCGTTCTTTATCCTCTTATCTTTCGTACTAAATACAACCTTGTTTTGTTATATAGATGGCTACATTTGTTGCATGATGGTCGAATAACAGCCATTGACTTAAAAGGGCTATTTATCTGGTTAATTATATTCTACCAACCAATAACAGACTTCTAATTTTCCATCAAATCATAATCTCGGTTGGCATCTCAAATTAAACAGTATTGAGTCTAGTGACATAAAGCAAGATATGCAAGAGAAAGGAAACAGCAACTTAAGCAAGCTGATTTAGCACAAGAATATATGAAACGGATTACAGAAATGACACAGGCATCACATACAAACTTATATTAAAATAAGTTAGTAATAAAATTGTTTAACCTATTAGATTACCGAATTATAATCACTTATTGCCAATGTTCTAAAAATCGGCCTAGGTGCGCCGGCCTACCGCACCGAAAACCCCCTAGGCTAGGCGGGCCCTAGGCACCCCTAGGCGGCCGTGTTTTTTGATTTTATTTTTATTTTGTTTATTCTTAGTTGTATTTTGGATATTTGTTTGGGTTTTAAGATAGTATTTGGATTTTATAACATTGAAATTTGAAATTTCAAAATTTCTAAAATTTCAAAAAAAAAAAAAATCTAGGCGGGCTAGGCGGACCTCCGCCGCACCTAGGCCGAGTCCGCCTAGCGATTTTTAGAACACTGCTTATTGCCATCAAAAAACCTAATTCTTCTACAATTAGACAGAAGTGGCTGTCAGATTGCTATTTATTTATCCACACACAAGAAGTGCCTCTTTCATGAAGTTTGAGGTTACTATACTTCAAAGGAACAGAAAGAAGGATATATGGTAACCAAACTATAGAATCAAATCCTGGCAACCTGTAAAAACAGCAAAGCTCTAACTTAAAATTAAAACCTCTGCAGACTTGCGAGGTAAAGATTTTTGCATGAAGTATGTGACTGGATGTAATCATTCTTATACTAGTTTCCAACAATATCCAGCAAAACATTGAACAGAAAATGTTTGCATATTTTTTATTATGTGGCACAGTTTCTCTTCCCTTCTGCAAGAAACATTGTATACCTCCCAGATGACTTTGGGAGCGAGTAAAACAACATCATCTGATGCACCAACCTTACAGTACTATGATAGTTTTGTCTAAGAATGTCCTTCAAATTTATGTTACCTGATATTAAATGTCTGTTAGTGTTCTCTGATGATCAATATGTTGGATTCCTATTCCCCAACCACTAGAACCATAACAGAAGTGGATTAATCGATTCAAACTTGGTGAGGTTTGTATGCTCGGGAGCTATAGAAGACATCAAGGATTTTGCAGTTCAAATGATGTCCAATCTACTCGCAGGTACGTATCAAAGATAGATGACCCGCTAGTAAGGTCAGGTTGGCTGTGGTACCAGCCCTGTCAGCAAGAATATCAGGCAGACCCAATCTGACCTATGGCCATCTCCCCCCATGCACACCCAACCTAACTGTTGACCATAGTCGATATTGTTCAGTAATAATATTTCAAATCCGATAGTCGCATTCCAAACATAGTTTCAGAACAGTAATATGTGCATTGACCTAACTTAAAGTTAAAATCAAGCTTATTTATACCAAAAAGATACAAAGTAGAAGAAATGTCATTTAGAGTATAGCATAACATAGTTTGATTTTTAAGATCCCAGATAATACTAAAGAAGTTTGATCACTACCATCTGTAAACAAGATGCTGCACATGTACGACTTAGTCTGGTTTTAAAACCTATTATGATATTAAAAAAGTTCTATGAAAGAAAACCTATTTCTTATGCTAAATAATTCTTCAAGAAAAAAAATTCTGGAAATGCTGGAGCCTGAAAGATTTGCTAGTTTCATCTCGAACTCGAAGTTGTCTATGAGGCGGCACACAACATTTTAGAAGTTCTAACTTTGAAGTTCTGATGTACTAATTTCACTACACAAAGCAAGGGTTGTGCATAATTGATTACTTATCAAATCCATTATGGTTCCGTGATATTTGTCAGTGTAAAGCTAGAGCATATGCAGAATTAGTTGCCCGTCATGGCATCTATGTGGACTTTTATCAAGGTTGCAGTCGAAAGAAGAATCTTAGCAGAATATAATAGTCATAACCACCTAAATTAAGTATGATTATAGCCAGACGTTAATTGTATAAACAAGCTACATAAGAGATTCCTAAAAGAGTAAAGACCCACACCCTTCCGGTGAATACAAACCTGGCTTGGATGAACCTGCTGCATAAGTTTTTAACTTGTGCAGAACTGTGAATTGTATAGCAGAGTAAGGCATATACATGAAAAGAGCTGGCACGTTGCCTCTCCAGAAACCCTGATGCAAGAAATTATAGTCAACGACACCATAAGGCAGATACAAAAGTCTCAGAAATAAAGATTCACAATTCTAGTTACTCCAAAAATAATAATAATAATAATAATAATAACAACAACATAACTATTCTTTGCACTCTCCATGTATCTGGGGAAAAAAATCCCTTTCAAAGTTAAATCATCAGAAAGCAGCAGCATGGGTAGAAAATAATGGCAGTATAATTTATATTTGAAATATATTATTATTTAATAATTTGTGAAACAAATAACAGATAGAATGACTCGTATTTGACTAGTTTGATAGGAGCTAAGAGGTTCGATTTGCAAGCATCGGCCAAAGAATGGTCCATAACAGACTGTTCAGGCCATGTTTGGATGGAGATCCAACTCTTGTTTGACTGTTTCAAAGGCGCCAAGCCATGAAAGCATATAACAGCAAAAGGAGAAGATGGAAAAGAAGGCTGAATGGAAGTGGTGCACTGCTTAAATAACGACTTCAGGTATTTTTCGGTTTGTTGGGGTGTACCTGTATGGAAGTAGGGGTGTGTCGTTATTTTTCTCTCTTTATTGATGTGTGTTGGTGAGGGGTTAGTGTGGGGCGCTGTGTGTATGTGTGGGTGTGGGTGGGTGGGAGGTTCTCTTTTCTATAGATTGGATGAGAGTTTATTTATTTCTAGTACCACAATATCTTCATCAAATCATCATTTTCTTTAAACCCTAATAACATCACAAAACAATTAAGATTCAATAGAATTATAGAAGTTAAACAATCCAAGATACATATGTCATCAAGAAAATCATTTTGGTAGCTCAAGAATAAAACTCCTTTGGAAATTCATTAAAGTAAAGAGTGTTGATGTATTCCCCCTCCTTCATTTCCTTTACTCTGGTTGTGTGCCTCATTTTTCTTTCTACAAGTGGTTCCCTTCCTCATTCAATAAAGAAGGCTAAGTCTCTATACTTAATTAATTCTTCATGTTGTTGAAACTCTTCGTTTTGTCTATTCTTACAAGGTCTCCATATAAATTCTACATTTATGCCCGCTAAAACCAAGGTTCGCAGTATCAGTATCAGTATCAGAATTGGACCTTCCTATAAGTATCGGAATCAGAGGCACTGACGGTTTTGGATCGGAGCATCAGTTTTTTTGGGTATCGGAAAACAAATAAAAACTAATATATTAGAAAAAATTAGAAAAATTATTTTATACACTTGGGCATAATTTTAAGTAATTTTTGTATTGTTTATTAGTAATTTTGAAATCTACTGAAATAATAGTCACCCTTGTTGATTGGTTTACTTGCAATAAATAAGTTTTCTTTATTTACATACTTCTACATCCTTACTGATAGGTCTTTTTGTTTCAAGTTTATCTTACCAAATTGACTAGAAAAGAGACCCTCAATGTCAGTATCGGTAGCGGTCGGCATCGGAACGAGACATGCCAAACTATGGCTAGACCTCCGATAGACCCTAGAAAAAAACTTCGCAGAGTTCTAAACAAGGGATCCTGACTACATTATAATCTCATCTAACACTTACTCCCTAATGATGTTGCTCAACTATCTTAATCATTCATCTTCTCTGGCATGCACATTATCATTATCAGAAACCCCATATCTGTATTTATCAAAGTTAACAAAAGTGGTATCAATATCCGAATCAAATCCTCTAAGAATCAGTATCGACAGATTTTATTGGAGTGTTGGAGTACATTTGCCAGCATGTTAGAAAATATTTTTGTTTATTAAGATATAAGGAACAAAAGCTTAAAGTCTAAATGTAATTCATAAGATACTTATGTAGTTTTATGTCGGTTTTGATGAATAATTACATAAAATGATTGATTTCTCTAAATTATAACATAATTGTTAGGAAGATGCAATTTAATATTAACTCGATAAAACTAGGACACATTTTGGCTAGCCTCGACAAAACTTCTGAACATATTGGCCATTTTGACATGATTTAGGGAGTTTCTCTTAGTTATTGGGAAAAAAAATAAAAATTTCCTTTAAGGTTTCAGCAATTTTCAAATAACAATTTTCCAATAAGTTTTAGCCAACAACTCCAAGCTGTAAGAAACCCAAAGTTGACCAACCTACTAATGTTGCATAATATAGGAAGTATCCTACAATACCAATGTTATTGTGCACTTTCCAATTGGTAAAGCAGAAAGAGAGAAAAAAAGAGAAAATAAAAAATAAAACCTACAAATAACATACTTGAATGAAAGGGGGAAAAAATGCAGATAAAAGGCCTTAGATGTATTTACTCCGACAAAAGGTGGACATAACTGCCTTAACCTTTCCTTCTTATTTTCATTTCAAGCCATCTTTCCTTGTTATTTTCATTTCAAGTCTGATGGCATTATTGTTGCAAGCGTAACGAGCAGGGAACACTTCGGACAAAGCAACCTGTTATAGGGCAATCGTATTGGGAAATAGGAATAACGAAGGCATCCATGAATACTCAAAACTTTCATATCCAAAGCAAGTTTTCAAGAAATTGTGCAATTTTCAATTGGTTCATGTTAATTCCTGTTAGGATCAGACTATCTCATTCCTTATATATGAAATTCTGGTGCGGACAGGATTCTAGATTATAGGGCCTGAATTATCTGATCAGGAACCAACTCTAATGCACTCCTTCAACCACATTTAGAAGCCAAGCCCTTTTCACCCTGAGATTCTGCCGGACGCAACACCTCCATCAAGCCATCAACCTAGACCTCAAATTGACCAAGAATCATGTATCATTCATACTATAGCAAAATAAACTAAGATTTAGTCATATACCATGCCTATACTCAAGCAACAACTGTGCAAATAACTCCTTATATTTTAGCAACACCAACTTCAAAAAATGTTACAAATATATCATAACACAACTACACTTTTTCCACTAATATGGAGAAAGCACATTTATGTTCATTCCACATTCATAGCCACCTTCTAAATTTGTGAATTCTAGTTAGGGGTTACATTTGTGCCGGCCAACGAGAATTCTCAAAAACAATAAAAATAACCAAAATTTATGCAACAAGCAGTACCGGGAAACCCTCCTCGCGAAAGATGTCCTTAGTAGCTTGCAATATTCCGGTGTACTTCGAAGGCCGATATAGCTCCCTATGCGCTAACGCCCATGATGACGTGGGCTCGAGCTGAACCTGCAAAAAAAAAAAAAAGTAATTGCACACAAAGGCTCCAACTTTAGCATCAAGATAGCTTCTTTCTTCCAAAAAGAAGTCGAATTTCTCACTTTTAATCCATTAAAAAGAGAATTTTTCGAGATGGGAACGGACCTGGAACCTGATCTTGATGACGTCGAGGGGGGAGGTGACGGTGCGGGAGATCCCGCCGGAGATGGCTCCGGCCATGGAGTCGATCAGCGCGCGCTTCAGCTGACCGGTCTCCTCCGTCGCCATGGATGGGCGAGGACGGTTTAGGGTTTCTAGAAGGTTTATAGGAGCCGACGTTGGAAAGAGGGAATTTTTCTTTTTCCGATTTGTGACCTTTTTTTCTGCGGTGGAATAGAATGGAAAGGGATGTCCGTTTTGGACCCGGAAAAGGTAATTTGGAGGGTCTCTCGGCGACGACTGGGATTTTGATTTTGGTTGGTTGGTTGCTGATCTGTGGGGTCAAGGATTTTGTAATCTTCTAGGTAAGGGTGAGCGTCGGTATAATCGGTCGGTATTTGATTGATTTTTTCGATATTTTTTAAAATCGGTATTTGAAAAATTAATATCAATATCGTACCATTTAGAATCGGTTTTTTTCGATTTCGGTTAAATCGGTATTCGGTCGATTTTTGTTCGGTATCGATATTTTACCAATTAATATTTGATTAATTAACACACTTAATATTGTAGAACCTCTTAACCTATAATATATATTTTTTACTTTTTTGGAAGTATTAATTTTAAAGCCAAGTCTCTACCAACCAAACAATTAATCAAAATTATTAGAACAATATGTAACAAGTCACAAACACATGAAAATGAGCTTAAAATATCAAACGTGGTCACTAAGTTTAATCTTTAGTATAAGTTTAAGTAACCAAAATTCACTTCAAAATTCTATGAGAACACAAAAATATAAGCTCAAAAGATCAAAAACTCAATTCTTAGCATTCTTAACATAAATTCAAGTCCACTAAAATCCATTCCAAGTTCTAGAAAACCAACCAAAACAAAGATAAAAATGAAAATGAGTAGTATAAAATTAATCATGAACAACATTAAAAAATGTGTGTGTGTGTGTGTATGTGTGGGTGGGTGTGTGTGGGGGGGGGGGGGGGGGGGGGGGGGGGGGGGTTGTGTAAATCGGTTCGGTTCGATATTTTCGGTATGGTATTACACTCAAACCGTTACCATTACCATTATACCGTAATTTAGTCGGTTCGGCAATTCGGTATCGGTACATAATTTTGGTTTGATTTTTCGGAATATTTTTAATCGGTATTCGGTCGATTTTTCGGTATCGGTCGGTATTTGCTCACCCTAGTTCTAGGTCGGGGGTCATTTTTTCTATTTATTATTTTTTAGATATTTCCGTAAGTCGATCTACTGATCTTACATCATCCAGTCAAAGTCTTATATCTCTTCCCAGTAACGACAAGGGTCACTCAAGTTCGATTTCAGTTTTGAAAATACTAAAATTACTTATTCGGTTTCAATTTCGATTTTGGATTTTAATTTTGGTCCAAAAACAAAAATCAAAATAAGACTAAAACAATTATATAAATACATTCAATTCTATACATATTTTATAATTAAAAATATATATACTTTTGTGTATATTTTAAAACAATAATTATGATAATGACTTTATTTTCACACAATTTAAGATTCATGAGAACCAAAAGAGCCTAAGAACATAATATAATATGAAAAAATTGAGGGGGAAAATTCACTTTGATCAGAAGAAATGATGATGTTAATTTCAATTGTTACTTTTATTCCTTCTTGTTAGCTTTTCTTTTTAACTTTGTCATCTCTTTGTATTTTTTTTTCTTCTTTTTTATATGTTGTGCCATTATAACATAAGCAATGAAATCGTAAGAGATTTCTCCTTGTCACACTTCTCATATTTTGGAATAATATTATGCATGTTCCTTTGTTTTTCCTTTTTCTCCTTGGATAATTTCTTCTTTTCACAACCAACAATGAAGAGTAGGAGACTACTTAATATATATAGTGGTGCTCGTCAAGTTGTGTTGTTGTGAACATGATTGAATGGTTCTCGTCACTTCCACCTCAAGACTTTTTTCACATGAAAAAAACCCAGCCTCTTGCTTGTCAACAGGAGATGATATCAGTGATCTTTAACAATCTCTAGGAACTAGGTGTTGGTATTTTTACTTGTTGGTATTTTGCTTTAGAAACTAGAAAGATAGTTTCACATTGAAAAAATCAAATGAATGGTATCTCTATATAAAATTTTGCTTGTGTTGAGAGATCACATGAAGTATGGAGAGGCACATGGGTGCCATGTGGAGCATTTTTTTTAGTGGAAAGAAGGCTAAACCAACAAAGAAGCATTAATGCTTTTTGTCATGCTCATAGGATAATTTTCTTATGGAGCTAAGCCCCGAAGGGACTTAGCGACTGGGACTCGAGATCAAGGGAGGAAGGTGGTGTTTTGTTGGCGCACTTTGAGCAGGCGCGCAGGTGCTGCGGGCTGCTGCGGCGTTGGGCGCGCAGGTGCTGCGGGACTGCGGCGCTGGGCGTGCAGGTGGCGTATGATGTTGCTGATTGGAAGATTTGAGCGGTTATGGAAAGATTGAGTTAATTGATCAGATCCAATCTTTGTGAGATTTGAATTTAATTCATTCAAATATTTCCATTGTTCGCTCCTTTCTTTTCGCAATCAGTTACGGCCAGGAATATGATTAGGGTTTCGACCCTTCTCTATAAATACTCTCTTCGTGCTTTCATTAAAGACTTACGCTAAAATAAAGAGACGAATGTTTGCAAAAAATAAAAGTTTTTTTTATTTACAGACTTTGAAAGAATAGTACAAGAGTACAATGAATTATGGGAAAGTACAACTGTAGAAATCTGATCAGAAGATGATCACTTTATCCCTTGGACGATGTGATGTCGAAGACACAAGCCTCTGGAGAATGCAACAGTACTTTGTCAGGAGATTATGATCATTAGTTATCCTTTGGGACTGATTTGAAACTATATTTATAGAGTTCTTGAAATAACTGTTAAGTAGTTATTTTGAGTGGCGCGCACTTCAGGTTGCGCGTCTCTTGTCCAGTTGCGCGAGCGGTTACTTCAACTGCTGGGGACGTGTGGCATCGTTTGAGTGAGATGCGCGTGGCCGTGGGCAGTGTAGTTGACACGTTCTTCGAGATTAGTGGCATGCGCGCCACGTCATCCTGCTTCTGGACATAAAATTTGATCAAGTGGTGCCAGCTAGCCAGGTTGCGCGCGGGCGCAACTCAACAACTGGCACCTTTGACTTGGTCTTCTGTGCTGTATTGATTAATTCTCGCGCCACTTGACGACTTGCGCGGACCAGCTGTCAGCATTAATTGCATGCTGACAAAATCTTCTCGAGCACCGTGTTGCGCAGGATTCGAATGAATTTTCTTCGATTTTCGTGCTGTCAGTTGTCAGTAATGATTACCGCCATTACAGCCTCTCGAGGAGGCTTGCCACGTGGCGCCGTGCACCCCGTCTTCAGCGCAACCTAATGATCTGGCGCCACTTGACGATAGCGCCCTTTAATGAGTGGCGCCCCTTGATTTTTAGTTTATACAAGACCTCCTTCAAAGTTTTCAAAGTTTGAAAGATTTCAAAATTTTGAAATACTTTGAATTTGAAGAACTTATCACGGGTTACGCCAGTCAAACGTTCAACAGATTCCGAATTTTAAGCGTCAGTTGCGCAACAGTTTCGAAAAAGACTCTTTAGGCTATAAATAGTCGTCCAAAGAGAATTTTAACTTTTCACCGAAAGTAAAAACTCTTAAACTCTTTCATCTTCTTCTTTCCATCTCTCGGTGCTCCTCCGACGATCGCTAATGCCCCAAAAAAGTTTGCCGATGGGTCTATTTATAGGTCGGGGCAACCTTCGCCCATGCGCCAAGTGGCAGTCTCCTCATATTATGTGTAATGAATCAGCATTAATGTCGATGAATATGCCTTTTCAAATTCAGCCAAGTCAAACAACTATCAAACGCCTCGAAGAAATCAACAAACGAGCCAAAGAAGATGCGTCGTCAGCACTATGCGCACCGTACCAAATGCGTCCAATGGGACATAGACCCATGCACCTATTGGAGCATAGATCAATGTGCCCACACGAAGCTCGTCACCCAGTAAGCATTTAAAGCTATGTGACAGAGTTAACAGCACGACTGAGCAGTTGGCAGCTTTTGCAGAAAACGAAAAGCTGCTGACATCAGCATCATCATTACTTGCTTTTGTCGGCTACAGCTTTGCCACGTGGCCGACCGATCATCAGCATGCACCTCCACAACCATGCGCCCAAAAATTTGCAAGTGCCTCAAAAGCTATGCGCCCCCGACTTTTGATCCCAAAAGACAGAAGCTAAGTCTCTGCATGCGCCTCCCCAGCCATGCGCCCAAAGCTCTACATGCACCTCAGAAGCCATGCACCCAGACTTGTCTGTGACCACTAAAAGTCATAGATCGAGTCGTTCCATACGCCAGATCCTAGGTGCATCCTGATAGATCATTCCCCCCACAAAATTCGAGATCTTTGAGCCACAAACATGTGCCACGTGTCTTTTGACTCAATTCTGCTCAAGAATGGGTGCTAACCACCCAAGATCTCAGCAACAAATGAATCTTCACGACTGCCATGTGTCAGCTCCACCGCAGCCCAACAGAGCAGTTCAACAGATTCAGCATCGACTCATGATGCATCATCCATGCGCCCTACAGCATCAGCCATGTGGTGTTCCCACATACAGGTGTATCCTACATATGCGCGCATGAGCAGACGAGTTTGCTGCCTATAAATAGAGGGATCATTCCTTCTCAAAAAATAAAACGAAGATCATATCTACAGACAGAAACGAGAAGAGAGACACTTAACGTCTCCTTCTCCTCAAAATGCTCCGGCATCACGAGCAACCCAGACCATGAGAGAGTCTAAGATCGTCGTCAGATCGTCAACGGAGTCAACGCATTACCACTCGCTCCACCGATACAGTTCCTAGATAAAAACAAAAGTGTACTCCTAGGACTACGTCTAAGTCCTATATTGTATATTGTTCTGTTGTAATTGAAATACCAAGGTTTATCAATCAAGAAGACCTTATCGCATTTTCGATGGCGAACAAGCTGGAGACTCTGCTGGGTATTTCTTTCTCTTCTGACGAGAAAGTCGTGTCGCAATCCGACGACATCAAGCTTGGCTCATCCCATAAGTCACTCGTGGTGCACCTCAATCAACAGGCGTATGAGGAGTTCATCTTTGAAGGCAGCACAAGTCCTTCGAAGTGGCTACCAAAGCCGAAGAAGACTCGCCAAGTCTGGGTGCGCAAAGGAGATGCGCCGAGCACCACCACTGAAGGGGACGCGCCACCACAGACCACCCTTCCTGCTGACATTCTCAGCAAGCAAGATGCGCCCGTCAGTACAGCACATCTGCAAGGGAAATACAGTATTGACTGCATTCCCCATTTGTTTCTTCCCAGTCGAAGAAGATGCGCCGACGAAACAGAGGCGCATCCAACTTCTCCCGCATGAACTCTGGCGTACAGGAGAGGACTGTAGGCCTTAAAAATGAACAGTCACGCTGAGTTGATCAGAACAAGTCCAAAAGTCACGCTGAGTTGATCAGGACAAAATTTACAAGTCACGCTGGGAGACAGCTCATCATTTGTCAGAGTATCATTATGACTGACAGCACGACAGTCGAAGAATGACTTCTCGTATGCCACGTATGCACAGAACTCGGGAGATCACAGCCGACTATTGCGTGACTTTCGAAATCTTCTTCAGCAAGACTCAGCCTTCGTCAAGTTGGCGTACCAAAAGAGCTTCTTGTCATTTAATGCGACTGACAAAAGTAATCACTGTCAGAGATTTTGTGTCAGTCGAGGCACGTCGAATCAAGACAGCTGGCAGTCCTACCTCAATCGAGCATGGATTATGTTCTTTCCCAAAGTCTGCGTATATTTTGAAGCTTTCTGTCCCGAGTCTGCGTGGATTTCGTCTTCAACAAGTCTGCGTGGATTTCATCAAATTGGAGTACGTGGCAGCCATGCCACTGATCTCTCGCCTGCGTGTCCTGTAACTTGCACACGACTCATGCATGATTGCCATGTGTCCAACAGTTACAGGCCACGTCTAGTAACTGCTCACAACCTTGCGTATGTTAAATCTTGCATGATTTTCAACTAGGTACAGGCTATGAAGACAGTTATCCTTTCAGTTATTTTTGACTCTATAAATAGAGTTCTTTTTCTCATTCATTGTACAGATACATAGTTATCTAACTTACTGTCAAAATTTTGAGAGCTTTTTTTCTTCGCATAGTCCAAGGGATAAAGCGATCGTCTTCTAGATCGAATTACTACAGTTGTAATTTTCCCAGAAACACAATAAATAAAGTGAATTTATTTATGGAAAACAAATTGGCGACTCTGCTGGGGAAAACCATCTCCTCTTCTGAGATGGCAACAACTCAATGCGACACTTCGTCAATCGGCTCGACGAAGAAGGTGATGACGATCCAATTCGATCAACTCGCCTATGAAGAAATGCAACGGGCTAAGAGTGGCAAGCCCACTTCAGCCTCCATCATCACTGCCAAGTCGAAGAGACACTCTGTCTATGTCCCTAAGATTCAGTTAGCAGCCAATGGTGAAGTCTCTGCCACAGTGTCTACTCCTAACATTGGCAAAGACTCTACTGCAAGCACGCACACTCTTGTGCGCTCAAAGATGACAGCATTCAAAAGTCATGCTAACAGTACTGGCTCCTTAGCCAAGTCTGTTCCAGCGTGCAATCTCACATCCAAAAGTCACGCTGACAGTATTGGCTCCTTAGCAAAATTTGTTCCAGCGTGCAAATTCAATCCCAAAAGTCACGCTGACAGTACTGGCTCTTTAGCCAAATCTGTTCTAGCGTGTATTTCCAAAGTCAAGAAACACGCTGACAGCACTGGCTCATTAGCCAAATCTGTTCCAGCGTGTATTTCCAAAATCAAAAATCACACTGACAGCACTGGCTCCTTAGCCAAATCTGTTCCAGCGTGTAATTCTAAAATCAAAAGTCACGCTGACAGCACAGGTTCTTTAACCAAGCCTATTTCAGCGTGTACATTATCTAAGAAGAATAGCTCTTTAGCCATCTCTTCCTCTTTGCCAAGTTCTACTAGAACTGGGGGTGGTCTTCCACACAAAGTTCCTTCGAAAAAAGATAACTCTTTAGTTGTTTCTTCTGCTCCTGTAGTTTTTACTTCAGGAACAGCTTTGACTGACAATTTTTTTAGTCAAAGAAAAGAAGATAGTCTTTTGACTACTCTTCCTTCTGGACATTCTATGTCTCAAAACTTGAATAAGTCTAAGAAGAAACATTCTTTAATGTCTTCTTCTACGACTTCTTCGAATTGGGCACAGAATTTGTCTAGAAAAGGTCTGTTACCAACTCCTAATCAAGGGGGTGGTTCAACTCTTCCTTCTCTGCAAATATCCAGATCAATGGAAGGAAAACTCCAAGTTTCAAAAACCAATGTGTTACCTCCAACTGATCTAAGAACAAAACTTAATCAAACCCATTTGGGAAGCACTTCTGGTGTTAAGAAACCACACCAATCGGAAATGAAAATAAAAGATTCGGATGCAGAGTATGCTAGAAATTATGTGGCTCATATTAATCACTCCCTATATAATCAAGAGCCATCAAGACCCAAGAACCAGAAATATATTCCTAAAAATACACAAAGAGTGTTCTCTGATCTACCTCAATCTTCACAGATAGATCTACGGGAACACCTTCAACAGAAGAGAAGGAATAATTCTATGACAATGGATCATGCTGAATGTGACTTCCAGCCAAGAGTCATAATTTAATGCAGATGTCAATCGATGGTTCAAGACTATGTTGATCATGAATGTGACTTCCAGCCAAGAGTTACAATGCAATGCAGATGTCAAACTAAACGACAATCTGTCTTCAATCGGATTCAGTGTGAACCTATGCCTGATAAAGATGAGCCTTTGTTTGCTTCTGTCAATATGACCTCTCGGGATACTGGGGGTAGAACTGATAGTCCAGATGGAGTATATAGAGGCACAAGAGCAAGAGTCCTGGTCTCTAGTCAAAGAACTTTGATCTCTGAAGATGATTCTGAATTCCTTGGAGAATCTAACTTTCCACCTCTTCCTACTGGGGGTAGTTCTCCTATAATTGACTTTGATGCACAAAGCAATGATTCAGAACAAACAACATCCACCAGTTCATCAATAATCCCTCGTACAGTCACGACTTATATGGTTGATGGGAATACTGATAAACCTTCTTCTTCCTTGACTCCTCAAGAACAAAGAATTGTTTCTTTGGAACAGCAAATGAAATCCATGGCTGATACTATGAAGTCGATGTATGAACTCATGGCAACTCAGATACAAAATCGACAGACTGTACCAGATGCCATACCAATTGATACTGGTGTAATACAAGTTCCTCCAGTAGTACAATCTAATACTCCTGGACCAGCTCAAACAAATCCTAGTCTCTCTGGAGCTGGAAGTAGTGCTTATAATGCTGTTCCTCCTCCCAACTATTCTCTACAAGCTACAACTCCACAATCTTCCGGAGTTGTCTCTGAAGAATTGAAGAATCTCAAAACTCAATTCGAGGCATTCAAACAGAAAGATGGTTTACAAAGGTTATGCATCAAACAACCTTATCCGATAGAATGGAAGCAAGTATCGTATCCTCCTAAATACAAGCCTCCTACTATCTCATTCTATGATGGAACCACTTCTCCAAGTCAGTTTATTAATCACTTTGAAGTGATGACTGACCAGTTGCAACCAAGTGACGCCCTCCTTACTCGGGTGTTTGTTGGATGTCTCAAGGGAACGGCTTATGAATGGTATAGAAGTCTCCCAGATGGGTGTATTACCTCATTTGCCGGTTTCAAACAGATGTTTCTTGAACGATTCTATGAAGGGCTCAATGACATGACTATGTCTGCTCTTATTAGAATCAAGCAGAAAAATAATGAAACTACAGAGGATTTCATTGAACGGTTTCGAAGAGAAGCTCTGAAGATGCCTCTTGGAACTCCATATGCTGTCACCATCGACACATGCAAATCAAATCTGTTGCCAATAATCAGCATGTGGACAGGTTCTACTCAATTTCAATATTGACCTTCCTTCATAGTCAGTGCCAAGGTCGCAGAAATTAGTGCTGAAACCTTCAAAGGTTTAGGAGTGCAGATGACTCCCAAAGAAACAGGTCAAGGTACTAACAATAATGCTAAAAACAATGCTCGCAAGGGAAAAGAAACTCTTGAAGTTAATCTTCAGAGCAAAGATGCATCAACTGTTCAAACTTCTCCTACCTCTACAACTCAACAACCAAGAACACCTCGCCCCAAAGAAGAATACTCTTTCGATGATGACGATGTCCTTGGTATCTTTGAATGTCTGCTGAAAGGTAATAAAATATAATTACCTGAAATCAAGAAACCTGATGAAGCTGGTAAGACAGATCATCCCAAATACTGTCTATACCACAGAATATTGGGTCACACAATTCGTACATGTTATGTACTGAAAGGAAAGATCCAAGAAATGATTAAATCTGGAGCTATTTCTCTTACTCCGAAAGAGAAGACCGTCACCTCCAACGTCGTCTCTATGCAATTCGGAGATTTCCCTCCTCAACTCCTTGAAAGTGGGATCGTTCCTATTCCCAAGGTAACTCTTGAAATAGTGAATATTCCTCCTCCAAAGTCTGAAGGATTAGTGCCAATCACTTTGGAAACAGGAGAAATCATGTGGATTCATCCTGATCTAGTGGCAGATTTTGAATCTCCTTCTCCTCAAAAGACTACTTCTCGAAAGTCCAAGAAGGCTGGAAAAATTAAGTCATGTCATATGATTTCTCTTGGATCTACCTCTGACACAGAGCCAAAAGAGAAGGAAGAAGCACTTGCTACTCGAACAGGAAAACCTTATCTAAAGGATTATTCCAAGAATCCTGAGGATATTCCTGATATCCCTCCTGTTGATAAAGACGCTCCTAATGTTCCTCCTGAAGAAGAATCATCCACTGTACCTGTTCCTTCAACTACCCCAGTTGAACCTGTTTCTTCCAAGCCTACGGCTCTTGAGAAAGGCAAACAACAGGCTCGGTTTGATAAACCAATCAAGAAGTCCCCTCCTCTTGGGCTTCAGAAGCCTTATAATTTCGACATTCTAGCTCAACTTGCTAATACTCCAGCTAGAATGTCCCTCTTTGAACTTCTACGTCTTTCTAAAGAGACTCAGAAGACGTTAAGTAAAGCACTTCTTCAAGCCGACTCTTGTCTTGCACAATTGAAGAAGCCAGATGCAGAACCTGCCACTTGCTTATATTGCAACAGTATATTAGAGATTATCCCAAATATTACCTTTACACAAGACGACATGCTATTGGAGGATAATCGACATGATCGGCCTCTCTACTATACTGGTTATATCGATACAATGAAGATAGATCGTATCCTCATTGATCCAGGGTCTGCTATAAGTATAATGCCAAAGAGTCTGTTGGATGAACTAAAAATTCCTCTTCACAAGCTCTCCAAGACGGTTACTACTATCTTGGGATTCAATCAAAGCCGAAGCGAGCCTTTGGGAAAGATTCATCTGAAGCTTCAAATAGGCGATTTCAGATCCAAAGTCACTTTCTATGTGATCGAGATTGTGGGATCCTACAATCTTCTTCTTGGGAGGCCCTTTCTTCATGAAAATAATGTGGTGCCTTCTACTCTTCATCAGTATTTTAAGTACATTGATAGCAATGGAAGAGTACAAAAAGAAGTTGCTGATATAAATCCCTTCCATGGGGTTGAAGCTTATTTCAATGATTTTCGAATATACAAAGAAGAGTATACAAGGATAATACAAGCTATGGAGAAAGAGGATTCACAAAGTGAGACTTTAATAATCCCTGTTAAAGGTCGAACTACTCAGCAACAATCTCCCAAATCCTCCGGAGAAGGTTCTTTCATCATTCCGGTGAGTGGACGGATCTCTCCGTTACCTCAGTCGTCTGCTCAAGATACAATGATCATTCCTGTTAGTGGGCATACTACAGTTCCTGTATCTTCACAGGATACTCTGCTAATTCCAGTTGGAGGGCGGATAACTCTTCCATCTCAAGCTTCAAGGGAGCTCACCTCTTATGAGCCATTTGTTATCGATCTTAATCGAAACAAAGCTTCTTCTCGTTTTCTTCTTCCCCTTTAGTCATTGACTTGGCTAAGATCTCTAAGGCTCAGCCTTCTCCCAATGTAAATATTGCTGCTTTTACATTTAATGAAAAGTCTCCATCTTTGCAGTACGCTGATGTGTGTAATTATGTTCATAGTTATTTACATTTGTTAGATGACTTGATCACAATAACTATAGGAGTTATACAGACTGTTCATATAGATGTATCCCTAGAACCTGTACAATCTTCATACTTTCTAGTTCCCAGCAGAAAGCCAGGAGACATTCCAATATTCTTTTACAAAGGGCCCCAAAGTCCTTCTGATTTAGAAGATGATGACAAAAATGATGATACTGAAAGATTACAACTACGTCGTTATAGTCAGCAATCTAAAGACATCATAAAAAATATGGGCTATGACTTCAGAACTGGCCTCAATAGTAGAAAAGGAAGAAAAATGCCTGTTCGTATTCCTCCTCTGAAGTATGGAAGGACAAAATGCGGATTGGGCTATATTGCTCCTACTCCTTTTATCAATATTATCCATGAAGATCCCGAGTCTGACGAAGATAAGAGATCTGATTCTTCTAGTACCACTTCTTGGGATTCCGATACGAGTATCAGTGATTTCTACTGCAACATTCTGTCTTCCAACATGGTTTCTATTGACCGTTCTGAAGAAAGTCATTAATGCCTGACGGTTCATCCGTTCATTTATTATATCCATCCGACGGTTCGTCCGTTCATTATAATCTGACGGTTAACCCGTTCATTCATTATCTAGTCTTTTGATTTCCGAATCTAAAGATCATGAAAAATTGAGTTCAAAGATATCTTTATGTCGGAATCCCATTTTTCCAATCAGTATTAAACTAAGATCATTTCTGGTTTAATATCATCCGATAGAATTACAAAGTTTATTTGTGTATTCTATTCTACTCGACGGTTCGTCCGTTCATTATAATCTGACGGTTAACCCGTTCATTACATTTATCTGACGGTTCGTCCGTTCATTAATGCCTGACGGTTCATCCGTCTATTACATTCATCTGACGGTTCGCCTGTTCATTGACGGTTCATCCGTTCACTTATCATATTCATCCGACGGTTCACCCGTTCATTAATACCTGACGGTTTATCCGTTCATGAAAAATCGAGTTCAAAGATATTTTTATGTCTGAATTCTATTTTTTCTAATCAGTATTAAACTAAGATTATTTCTGGTTTAATATCATCTGATAGAATTACAAAGCTTGTTTGTATATTCTATTCTATTGAAATGTGTCATGTATTATTTACCTCTGAACATATTTTCTATATCATTATCAAAACAGCAAAACCATAAATCAGATCAAAAATTCTCATTTTTATTCATAATAAAAAACATTGGATACAAGTGAGAATGAAAAAGATTCACTTATTGGGAGTTATTAGCTCCCTGATGCGTTCAAGAGCAGCATTCAATTTCTCTTCATGAGTCTTGCGAACTCGTTCCGCTGCTTCCACTGTAACATTCTGTTCATCAAAAATAATGATAGCAGACTGGCGACGGTTGACTTCTTCAATCTGTTCTGCCTGCATCTGTTCTCGTTCCTTCTGAAGAATTTCACAGCATTCGGCTTCAGAGATATAAACAGCAGCCACCTCAGCTTGCTCTGTTTCCATGGCAGTAATTCGTTCTTGAAGTCGAGCCAATTCCTCTTTCAATTTCTTCAGCTCTTCAGTCTTGGACGCTTTATCCTTCTCCAGAAGCTCTACTCTTTGACGAGTAGCGAATATTTCTTCGCCCTTTTCTACTAATTTCTCAGTAGAAGAGACAAGAAATGCTTCAAGAGCTGCTTGTTGGGACTGTGCTTCATGCTCTAATTGATTAATCTCAGTTGCAGTTAAAGATTGAAGGTCTTCCTTCTTAGTCACCCAGTATTTTCGGATCGTTGCTTCTAATTCATCCAGGAGATGTTCAAAGAAGATGTACTGAGACTCACAACCAGTATGTCGCAGAGCCATGAGCGGGAACTTGACCATAGTTCGAAGATCAAAAAAAGGCATAGCTTCATCCTTCAAGAAACGTCTGGAATATGTATCTAGATATGAGTAAATGATTTCTGAATACATTCCCAGAGTTTTTGCTAGCCCAGTCTCAAATCCAGGAGTCGCTGTCATCATGGAAGAAGAAGCCTGAATGTTCTCTATCCTGGGAACAGAAGTGTGTGCGACTGGAGAAGTTGGTACGTGTGAACTCCCTTCATCAGCATCAGCTTGGATAAGCGGAGCATGAGTCGAACTCATTGCTGCAGCAGTTCCTACAGTCAAAGAAAGAAAAAAAATATATCAGCATATAAAAATAAATAAATAGCAGAAATAGAATTTAAAATAAAGTTCTACCAGGTTGAGGTTCATATTCAATATGTGAAGGGAGTCTGGCATCTTCTCGTAACCAGTCCATGATTGTATCCGACACCTGCTTCATATGGCTGCTTCCAGCTCCAGAATTACTGGGAGCCGAAGCATTATCTGGAGATTGAGCAGGTTCGGGGCTAAGTTCCATTCTGTTCCCCTTTACTTTATCCTCATCATAAAGAGCAGAAGTGCCAGCATGCCAGTCTTCTCCTCCTTCAGCTTCTCCTTCTTCCTCATCTTCAGGATGAGCTTCTGATTCGGAGTCAATGATATTCACATCTTCATGAGTCTCAGGGACAGTGACAATGGCAAGCTCGGTATTGGCTGCCGGTTCGGTTGTCTCTGGAATATCGGTTCGAAGAATGATGTCTTGACAAACATTCTTTAACAGATCATCAGCAGCTGATAGCTCAGACGCCGGCACGTCTTCATCGTCTCTGGCCAAAGAAATGTTTTTTTCAGCTTGAGTTTCAGGAACTTCTGACTGTTTTGTCACTTCTTCTGGAGCTGTTGCTTCTTCAGAGTAATCAATCTGGTCATCCAGTGCTTGAATGACGCCCTCTGTCCCATGCTCAAATGGGATTATCCTCGTCTCCGAGGGTTTAATAGCTACTCTACTTGTGATCGGAGCAGTTGTTTCCTGAGCTTGAACAGACTCTACTTCAGTCTGTTCAGTTGAAGCTATTGCAAGGTAAATATTATCAGATTCGGTCTTCTCAGTAGAAGCTACTTCATTGATTTCTGGCAAAACTCCTCCACTCATGATCGTTTCTAGGAGTTTGTTGCCCTTAATTTTGCTGACAGACTTCTTGACATATTTGCCTCTTGACCTCCTTATCAAAGGAGCGTCGTCTTCATCAGTCTCTTCGTCTTTATCAGCGGCATCGTCCTCATCAACCGAGATACCGCCTAAAGATGATGTAGCAGTCACTGAGACTCCTTTCTTCTTTTTCCTAGATGTTGGAGACTTAGTACTCCTCTTGGAGACAGTCTCAGATTCATCGCTTCTCTTCCTCTTAGAAAGAGATACAAATATAGGGGGGAGAACTTTATCAGAAAAATTTCTCTCCTGAAACAATTCATACAGAGGTTCAACCTCCGTTGTTTCATCTTCGGGTTCCGGAGGGAAATGTTGAATAACAATCCTCTTCTTTGACCTCTTCGATTCATCCTCCGCAACAAAGGTCTTTAGATTGAAACTCGGCCTGAAGGTGCTCGACGACACATAGAAGCGAGCATACGTGTAAAGCATCTTTGGCCCCGAGCTAGACAAAGGATTAGGCATAGAGAATACAACTTTTGTATCCCTAGCCGCAAAATATCTCCAAGCACGAGCTCCGTCGATAAGCCCTCCACGAGCAGATAGGCAAGTGGTGGCGTTCCCAACGTGGAGTTGGTCATATCCGAATTGTCTGACAAATCGGCTTGGTAAATATGGCTCCAGATATGCCATTTATTCATGATGGTATACTAGATGAGAAGGCCGGATCCTCTGCAACCATTGAAAGGCTACATCGTCTAGCCTGTTCCCCATATCTCCGTCCATCATATTTAAGGGCATACTTGTAAGCCCCTATTTTTTTTTTCAAATTCATTTTTAATTAGTGCTAATTAATTTTAATGTTAATTTTAGCCTTAAATAATTATTAGGAATTTTTAGGAATTTTCTAGAAATTTTAAATGATTTTTAAATGATTTTTAAATGATTTTTAAATACAAAAAAGTTGATCTGTAAATTTATAAAATGTTTTAAATATCATTTTGCAATTTTTGAAATGATTTTATATCATTTTGTAAATAGAAAATTATTTTTAATTAGGGGATGCAAATATTATTTTGCATTTTATATGTGTTAAAGCCTTTATGTAAAATCCTAATTCCTAAGGGCCCTAGTGCAAAACTACCAAACCCCTCCACACGACAGCTCTCTCTCTCTCTCTCCTCGGCCTCACCCACTCCGCTGCCCCGACTGCCCCGAGCTGCCACGCCGCCCTACCCCCGCCTTTCCCGGCCAAGTCTACCGCCTTAACTCCCCCTATTTAAACCCCCACTCTCCCCTGACCTAAACCCTAACCCTAAATTCTCCCCACAGCCACCGACGACCCCAGTTCTTCCCCGAAACCCTAGCCTAAACCCTAGCTCCGGCTAGCCCCCAACCCAGCCCCACCGTCGACTTCTACCGCCCCCAACCACCATCAGTCGACGTGCGGCGACGAGACGACCGCAGCGCCACTGAAGCGCCGCCGTCCCGACGTCTCCTCCGCCGTCCACAACCCTCGAAGCTTCCTCGACTCGCCGGACACGTGAGTAGCGGGATCCGATTCGTGTCGTGCGTGTCTCGTCTTCACACACGAGACTCGCCAGGACACGACGAGCTCAGTGCTGTGCTCGGACACACGAGACTGAGCTCGTACGTGTCGTGCTAAGCGAGGACACGTGGATACCTGTGTCTTTAACTGTCAGGACACAGGACAGTTATTTTTTTTTATTTATTTATTAATCTACCCTAAACTAAATAAAATAAACGGAACCTATACTCTAACAAAACTAACGGGCTGACCCCCTGGCCAGCCCGACTCGGCCTAACCCCCCCCCCCCCCCCCGCTGTGTTGGCTCGAGTTCGAGCCCTCCCCTCTTCTTTTTATTTCTTTTTCTTTTCTTTTTCTGTTTTCTTTTTCTTTTTCTTTTTTCTGTTATATATATATTTATATATATGTATATATATATATATATTAGTATATATATATGTATATACTGTATTTTGATAGTATTTTATATATATATGTATATATTTTATAGTTAGTAAGTTTCATGTATATATATTTGTATATATATAAATATATGTATTGTTATACATACTACTTTATATATATAAACTGTTTTTATATATATATATATATTTCACTTTAGTATTTTATAAATATATATATATGTATGTATGTATATATATGTATTTATGTACATATATGTATATATGTATATATTTTTCTTGTGTGTATATTTTCATAGTTAGTAAATATTATATATATATATATTTGTATACATATATGTATATATATATATTTTTTCATATATATATATTATTATACACTTTATAATTTAAATATCTCCTTATATATATATACATATTAAAAAAATATATATATATATACATATTTGTGTATATATATATATATATATATATATATATATATATTATATATATATATACTTTATAAATTAAGTATTTTCCTTATACATAGATATATGTACCTTTTTCATGTGTAGGTATATAATTATTTTGTATAACTTTATCATATTAAAATAATAATATTTATTTGGCACTATTACCAAATTATATTTTAGTGTATTTAAATTACTGCAACCATTTGGTGTCCAAGCCTAGCATGGATATTTGGGCTCAAATGTGTTTTCACACATTCAAGACCTGTACAAGTCATATTGGACTTGATTCATGGCCTTGGGTCCTGTATTTGAACTTTGGTTCAAATTATATACATGGACAAAATACGCAGATAATTAATTATTGTGTGCAATACTGTTTTTGATTTTCTAAAAATACTTAAAGTACTGCTAAAATTATGGAAAAATAGTATTTAGATACTATGTTAAGTTAGCTAATTTAGTATAATTTTTGTAGTATTTAATTTACTGTTTTGCCACTAGTTTGGCATATGAAACCAAAACTCATTTTCTGTATACTTAGGGAAAACTGATTTTTATAAAATATCTGTACTGGTTAATAAATTTCACAAAAATTATAATAAATTTCTATGATTAACAAGGATCACCTTGGTACTTTACTTTAAGAAAAACTAGGCTTTTTGTCTACTTCAAAAATTGTTAGAACACAATGGTCTTTTGATTTATTTATTGATTAATTACGACTTGTAGCTTTTTGTGTTATTTGGAGTTTTAGCCGTGTTGAACCCCATCCCTCACTAGTGTAAAGATCCTAGAAAGTTAGTTAAAGTAGTGTGTCACCCCATATTGGTCTCCTATGCCAAAGTCATCATTTTGGCTAGGTGTCCAATCACAAGTCGTGTTTCACCAATTAGTGTCCTAGTATTTTAGCTTAGTGTAAAAGCTAAGTTATTGTATTTACTTCTACAGTGACGAGTTACCGGACTTCCATAGCACTGTTATCACAGCTTGTTTTGTTTTGCTTTGCTAGAGGCAAGTACTTTCTACGAACTTTACATACTGCTAGAACAATAAACTGCATGCGACTTACCAACCATGTTAAATGCTGATCCTTGGGGTAGCAAGTTAGAACTTTACATGTTGTATTACTTTCAGTCTCTACCATGTTTAGGACAGTATCTCATATCTCTCACATGCTTTATATCGTTCTCGTATCTCCCACATGTTATTACTGTTTTCATATCTCTCACATGTTTAAAATAACGGGTTAAGGGGAAACTGCTAGTAGTGTACGTGATCATGACCCCCTTCTCCGTATGTATTTACCGTGCTCGGGGACATTCTATATGTAACCTTGCCGTAGGTTCTGATCTCGCGTTTGTGTATGGATATACATCGATGCCGTTCGTACACGTATGTGCATGCCAGAAAAACTTGATATGTGCCGCTGTACATCCTATTCACCTATTGACCGATTCACGTACATGCTACAGTTTTAAACTTTTAAACTATATGTTGTCATTTCTAAAAAGAACCAATTAAACCATGATATGCCATGATTCCAGTTTATTACCTTTCTGTTCATGCTTTGTATATTTAGTTTGCTAGAAAACAGTACTTGCTCCCGTCCTGACAGGATAACGTTGTAGGTATACTTACTGAGGAGGAGTTGCTCTGTGATTCGTATTATGGAGTCACTGCCGAGGACCCGATTTTTCCATACGAGGATGTTTCTGCGGGGAGACTCGCCTAGTTTGCGTAGTCACTTGGGATACTTAGTGTAGTCATGTATTAGACTACGTATTTTGTAACTGGACATGTATCCAGTTTTATATTTCAGACTTGTACTTTGGACTTATTTCTATATATGAGATGACTTTTGTGTTTGGAGCATTTATGATTCTTCTTCACTTATAGATCTATTAGCACATTTAATCTTATCTTGTTATCTCTAGAACAGCTTACTGCGCTTTATCTTAAGCGTAGGCTGGACATGGCTCGGCCCGGCCCAACAATTTGGGTAACGGGTCGTGACATATTTTTTTGGCGGCCCATGCAGGTCCTGACTAAACTGTTTGGTTACGTTATTGTACCAAGCATGCCTGCAATTAGGAACTTAAGGTAATCAGACAACATTAGGAAAGACGCTTAGAACACTTAGAGGAATGCTAGGATTGCAACATAGGAAATACATCACATGTTTGCTATTATAATTAGATTTTCTGGCATATGATTGCTTACTTTAAACAAGTCCTTATAAGTCTTTTTATGTGTAATTTAGATGGTGCTTACTCGTTCATCCCAGTATGTTACCCCCGAGAATGGGGCCCTCCATATCCAGTCAGCTGACCAGTTGACTGATACATATCCACCTACCACATTCCCCCACTCTACAGATCCACAGACCCAGATACCACCTTCCACATCCCAGTCCCAGCAGGCCCCGATACTTCCACCACCCCCTATCACTATACCCACCCAGGCTTCCGTCACACTCGACGGGACCCAGCTGCTCACACTGATCCAGGGGTTCCTAACAACCCATCAGGAGCAGACTACCCTACTCCGCCAGAGCATGGAGCGTTCTGAGGGACGTCCCGTGGTCCCACCACCTGTAGAGCCACGACAGAAAGCGGGGACGATCAAGGACTTCATGGGTCTGAATCCCAAGGAGTTCTCAGGGACCGAGGGCATAGTAGTAGCTGATGACTGGCTAGATTCGGTAGAGAGGAAGCTTCTGGGAGTTAGGATGCCGGATGACCTCCAAGTCGAGGCAGCAGGATTTCTGCTGATAGACTTAGCCGGAGTTTGGTTCCGGAATGAGCCGTTGTTTGCGAGAGGTAGAGCCACTTGGGACCAGTTCAAGACCCAGTTCAAGAAGAAATTCTTCTCGACCACTGCTAGAGTAGCCATGGGGCTACGATTCCAGAACATCCAGCAAGGGAACCGTTCTGTTGACGAGTATGCGGCAGAGTTTAGTCGCCTGAGCCGTTTCGCTCCTAGTCTGGTTGCTGATCCAGAGGAGATGACCCGTAGGTTTTGCCATGGTCTAGTTCCAGACATTGGCATTCTTATAGTGGCAAACGGTACGACTGACTACTACCAGAGCCTAGAGTTGGCCCGGAGTATTGAGGAGCGTCTTCTGTCATGCAAGAGGCCGGCTTCTGTACATCATGAGGGACCGTCCAAGCGTCAGACTTTCCAGCAGAGAGCACCGACGCCACCCCAGCAGACTTACCGTTCCCCTACATCACATCACCCGACCCAGCCGGTTAGAGGCTCAGGACCTCAGCAGCAGCAGAAGGGGACTACGTGTTCATTCTGTAGAAGGGTAGGCCACGACGCTTTCGTTTGTAGGAAGAGGTTAGGGCAGTGTTTAGCTTGTGGGTCTGCCATCCATCAGATTCGGGACTGCCCAGTAGCCAAGGGACCCCAGGGGAAGACTTATAGCCTAGTCCTTGAGCCGGAGCCGGAACAGGTTTCGGAAGGTTAGTTTCGATCGTAGCCATAGTCATTTGTTACATTGCTTGCTATGTTAGAATATTGTCGGGTCTTCAATCCTTGTGAATTTCGAGGACGAAATTTTTCAAGGAGGAAAGACTTGTAAGCCCCTGTTTTTTTTCAAATTCATTTTTAATTAGTGCTAATTAATTTTAATGTTAATTTTAGCCTTAAATAATTATTAAGAATTTTTAGGAATTTTCTAAAAATTTTAAATGATTTTTAAATGATTTTAAATGATTTTTAAATACAAAAATATTGATCTGTAAATTTATAAAATGTTTTAAATATCATTTTGCAATTTTTGAAATTATTTTATATCAGTTTGTAAATAGAAAATTGTTTTTAATTAGGGGATGCAAATATTATTTTGCATTTTATATGTGTTAAATCCTTTATGTAAAATCCTAATTCCTAAGGGCCCTAGTGCAAAACTACCAAACCCCCCCCACACGACAGCTCTCTCTCTCTCTCCTCGGCCTCACCCACTCCGCTGCCCCGACTGTCCCAAGCTGCCACGCCGCCCTGCCCCCGCCTTTCCCGGCCAAGTCCACCGCCTTAACTCCCCCTATTTAAACCCCCACTCTCTCCTGACCTAAATCCTAACCCTAAATTCTCCCCACAGCCACCGACGACCCCAGTTCTTCCCCGAAACCCTAGCCTAAACCCTAGCCTAAACCCTAGCTCCGACTAACCCCCAACCCAGCCCTACCGTCGACTTCTACCGCCCCCAACCACCATCAGTCGACGCGCGGCGACGAGACGACCGCAGCGCCACTGAAGCGCCGCCGTCCCGACGTCTCCTCCGCCGTCCACAACCCTCGAAGCTCCCTCGACTCGCCGGACACGTGAGTAGCGGGATCCGATTTGTGTCGTGCGTGTCTCGTCTTCACACACGAGACTCGCCAGGACACGACGAGCTCAGTGCTGTGCTCGGACACACGAGACTGAGCTCGTACGTGTCGTGCTAAGCGAGGACACGTGGATACCTGTGTCCTTAACTGTCAGGACACAGGACAGTTGTTTTTATTTATTTTTATTTATTAATCTACCCTAAACTAAATAAATAAACGGAACCTATACTCTAACAAAACTAACGGGCTGACCCCCTGGCCAGCCCGACTCGGCCTAAACCCCCCCGCTGTGTTGGCTCGAGTTCGAGCCCCCCCCTCTTCTTTTTATTTCCTTTTTCTTTTCTTTTTCTGTTTTCTTTTTCTTTTTCTTTTTTCTGTTTTATATATATATATATATATATATATATATATATATATATATATATATATATATATATATTAGTATATATATATGTATATACTGTATTTTGACAGTATTTTATATATATATGTATATATTTTGTAGTTAGTAAGTTTCATGTATATATATTTGTATATATATAAATATATGTATTGTTATACATACTACTTTATATATATAAACTGTTTATATATATATATATATTTCACTTTAGTATTTTATAAATATATATATACATGTATGTATGTATATATATGTATTTATGTACATATATGTATATATGTATATATTTTTCTTGTGTGTATATTTTCATAGTTAGTAAATATTATATATATATATATTTGTATACATATATGTATATATATATATATATTATTATACACTTTATAATTTAAATGTCTCCTTATATATATATACATATTTGTATATATATATATATACTTTATAAATTAAGTATTTTCCTTATACATAGATATATGTACCTTTTTCATGTGTAGGTATATAATTATTTTGTATAACTTTACCATATTAAAATAATAATATTTATTTGGCACTATTACCAAATTGTATTTTTAGTGTATTTAAATTACTGCAACCATTTGGTGTCCAAGCCTAGCATGGATATTTGGGCTCAAATGTGTTTTCACACATTCAAGACCTGTACAAGTCATATTGGACTTGATTCATGGCCTTGGGTCCTGTATTTGAACTTTGGTTCAAATTATATACATGGACAAAATACGCAGATAATTAATTATTGTGTGCAATGCTGTTTTTGATTTTTTAAAAATACTTAAAGTACTGCTAAAATTATGGAAAAATAGTATTTAGATACTATGTTAAGTTAGCTAATTTAGTATAATTTTTGTAGTATTTAATTTACTGTTTTGCCACTAGTTTGGCACATGAAACCAAAACTCATTTTCTGTATACTTAGGAAAAACTGATTTTTATAAAATATCTGTACTGGTTAATAAATTCCAGAAAAATTATAATAAATTTCTATGATTAACAAGGATCAACTTGGTACTTTACTTTAAGAAAAACTAGGCTTTTTGTCTACTTCAAAAATTGTTAGAACACAATGGTCTTTTGATTTATTTATTAATTAATTACGACTTGTAGCTTTTTGTGTTATTTGGAGTTTTAGCCGTGTTGAACCCCATCCCTCACTAGTGTAAAGACCCTAGAAAGTTAGTTAAAGTAGTGTGTCACCCCACATTGGTCTCCTATGCCAAAGTCATCATTTTGGCTAGGTGTCCAATCACAAGTCGTGTTTCACCAATTAGTGTTCTAGTGTTTTAGCTTAGTGTAAAAGCTAAGTTATTGTATTTACTTCTACAGTGACGAGTTACCGGACATCCATAGCACTGTTATCGCAGCTTGTTTTGTTTTGCTTTGCTAGAGGTAAGTACTTTCTACGAACTTTACATACTGCTAGAACAATAAACTGCGACTTACCAACCATGTTAAATGCTGATCCTTGGGGTAGCAAGTTAGAACTTTACATGTTGTATTACTTTCAGTCTCTACCATGTTTAGGACAGTATCTCATATCTCTTACATGCTTTATATCGTTCTCGTATCTCCCATATGTTATTACTGTTTTCATATCTCTCACATGTTTAAAATAACGGATTAAGGGGAAACTGCTAGTAGTGTACGTGATCATGACCCCCTTCGCCGTATGTATTTACCGCGCTCGGGGACATTCTATATGTAACCTTGCCGTAGGTTCTGATCTCGCGTTTGTGTATGGATATACACCGATGCCGTTCGTGCACGTATGTGCATGCCAGAAAAACTTGATATATGCCGCTGTACATCCTATTCACCTATTGACCGATTCACGTACATGCTACAGTTTTAAACTTTTAAACTATATATTGTCATTTCTAAAAAGAACCAATTAAACCATGATATGCCATGATTCCAGTTTATTACCTTCCTGTTCATGCTTTGTATATTTAGTTTGCTAGAAAACAGTACTTGCTCCCGTCCTGACAGGATAACGTTGTAGGTATACTTACTGAGGAGGAGTTGCTCTGTGATTCGTATTATGGAGTCACTACCGAGGACCCGGTTTTGCCATACGAGGATGTTTCTGCGGGGAGACTCGCCTAATTTGCGTAGTCACTTGGGATACTTAGTGTAGTCATGTATTAGACTACGTATTTTGTAACTGGAAATGTATCCAGTTTTATATTTCAGACTTGTACTTTGGACTTATTTCTATATATGAGATGACTTTTGTGTTTGGAGCATTTATGATTCTTCTTCACTTATAGATCTGTTAGCACATTTAGTCTTATCTTGTTATCTCTAGAACAGCTTACTGCGCTTTATCTTAAGCGTAGGCTGGACATGGCTCGGCCCGGCCTAACAATTTGGGTAACGGGTCGTGACAATACTCTCATAGCCCTGTGGTAGAGGGACACATTGGATAGACCAATGTGATGCCCGATTCAAGACATTTCTGCATTCTGGAAGGGTATGAACTTTCCAGAACGTCTCTCCAGAGTACCTCTCCAGAAAAAGACTGCTACTCCCTCCTGCCCCTGGAGGTATCAGACCACCATGATGAAGGAGAAGCCAACCATAAAGATACGTGAAGGGCATCTCTATCCTTGGGAATTCTTCAGTCATCAGCCTCTGAGCAGACAGCATGTTAGTTACAAAATTCCGAAGACCTGCATTTAGCCTACAGGTCATCGCTGATAATAAGTCCAGCTTGTAACCATACACAAGGCGTACCGCTGCAAAGATAACACCTCTGTGTATCCTGTCCAAGGAGCTAGAGCCAGGAACGATGAATCTTCTTAACCACAGAGATAAAAATCCGGCCAAGTGACCGTTCCTTGACAGACTCTTGCCACTCTGCCTCACATAAGAACTGAAAGTGGTTCCAGCTTTGAACTCGTACCAGTCTTCAGTGATGGTGAAATCCTTGCAGTCATATTTCTCCAGCAGATAAGTGATTTCACTTTCAGAGAGAGGCTTGAAGTTGCTAATCTGGTACCACCTCTTCTCATTTATTTTTTTCTCATCCTTTTCACGATTCATGAAAAGGTACGACATCCATTTCTGTATGTGGTTGCCTGCTTCATCTTTGGAACCCTTGTAATATAGAGTACATATGCCAAAATGACACATCATCTCTTCAAATAGATGTACCATCTCTGGGTTCTGTTCTGACAGAAAGTTCAGCTCTTCTGTCGTGGGAACATATTCCTCATACGGCAGTGAGCCTGAAGGCAGGTGTGAGATGTATTCCATCTCATGAAGGGCGAAGCCCATCTCTCCTTTCGGAGTCATAAAGGTTCCCGTCCTATGGTTGTACCTCTCAACCAAAGCCAGGAACAGAAAAGGGTTATGCTTGAAGCCGTAGGATGAATTGACGACGGCATCATAGAGATTTATCTTCTTCAGCTCAGTTTCAAAATTCTCCAAAGCCCAGTGGACTAAAGTCTTCAATCTCATATTCTTCTGATTTATTAGACCGTTCATCCTCGACGTCGAATAGGTCGGATAGAATACATTCTTGTTGGACATGAATTCGTTTATGAAAATGGGCATCCTGAACGGCATCAATATGGCTGAGTCTTCAGGTGGTATGCATCCAGGCTTCAAACCCCGAAACACTGATACATGGTCTTCTGGGGCACTGAAAAATCCCTCATTCCTGTAAATAATACGGCTTGCCTTCGCCTGCTGATATTCTGTCAAATACCAGGACATCTTTCTTGGATAGCTGGCATGCATAAGTCTCATAATTGACAAACCCCTGGAAACCTTTGGCCAGTACATGGGTTGTTTTATATCCCCTTCGAAGTAGAAGCACACCTTCTCTCTGATGCCCTTCGGCTGAGATTTCTGTGCTATGGCATCTCCGAACAAGAATGCTGGTTTCTTGTGGGATACCAGATCCAGACTCTGAAAAGGTTGTCCATTCATCAAGCAGAGCAGGGTTGTATGATCTTGATTGGCCAACAATGATAGTCTTGCTTCAGGAAGATCAAATTGAGGGAATTGCACATGAGATAGATCATGCTTAAATGAGAAACTCAAGCACCCCTCATAATCCGCTTCTTCGCTTCGGATGTTCACTACAGAAAATGACAGAAAATAAAGTCAGAGATATCTATGTCTATGCGTGTATTACAGTATTTGAAGGAAGTTCTAAAAGTCACGCAGACTCCATATGGATATACTACCATGACATGTTGAGTGATTTATTCACGCAGATGACTAATTCACGCAAAGTTCAGACAGATTAGGATAAAAGTCACGCATCATTGCCAGAATCACATTTAAGTGAAAATGACAAAAAAAATGCTGACAGATCAAGACTAATCTAATCCAGAAAATGACTTTCGGAAGTCTGCGTGAATAATTTAATATTGATATCTCTGTCAACATATGAAAAATCATGCAGCATCATCATGAAAGCTGCGTGACTATTTCAAACATGGACATTTCTGCCAACGTGAAAAGTCACGCAGAGTCATGAGAGTCATGCTCCTTTGCGTGGAACACAGAGCTTCGTTAACACGAAGATGTGAAGTATGGCCGACCCTAAAGAGGGGGCATACTTTATTAATATCCTTTGCCCTAAGAAGGGGGGATATATTTCTGAAGTTTATTATCTTAAGATCCTAAAAAATTCTATGTGGAGTTCATCTTCATCAAAGTCGTCTTTAACAGTTCATGCTCTCCCATCACTTACGATGCATAGGAGCTTGCGGGACTTCCTGTCGAGGAAGTCTGTCAGTAGTGGCACGCGAAGAAGTTGCAGGGGCTTTCGTCTTGGCCTGAGCATCAGCTTTCTTGGGAGCCATTGCTGCTGAGAAAGGAGAAGAAGAAGTTGGGGAAGAAAGAGTTCGTCGGGGAAGATGAAGTTCTCTTCTGTGGGTTCTCTCTTTCAAATGCAAGTAAAGAAGGAAAGAAGTAATCTATAGCTTATTTATAGGCTTATGAAGAATTCCAAACGGCCCATCATGATTTGCCTCGATTTAGGAGATTGATACGAGATCCTAACTGCACAGAATCCCAACAGTCCAATCATTCAGGAATAAATATCTCTTTAAAGTCATCTCAGTGTGACTAAATTCGTTTTTAACATCTCGATTTCAAAGTATTTCGAAATAATTTATCATTTTTTCGAAAACTTTGAAGGGGGTTTTGTAGGCCTTAAAAATGAACAGTCACGCTGAGTTGATCAGAACAAGTCCAAAAGTCACGCTGAGTTGATCAGGACAAAATTTACAAGTCACGCTGGAAGACAGCTCATCATTTGTCAGAGTATCATTATGACTGACAGCACGACAGTCGAAGAATGTCTTCTCGTATGCCACGTATGCACAGAACTCGAGAGACCACAGCCGACTATTGCATGACTTTCGAAATCTTCTTCAGCAAGACTCAGCCTTCGTCAAGTTGGCATACCAAAAGAGCTTCTTGTCATTTAATACGACTGACAAAAGTAATCACTGTCAGAGATTTTGTGTCAGTCGAGGCACGTCGAATCAAGACAGCTGGCAGTCCTACTTCAATCGAGCGTGGATTATGTTCCTTCCCAAAGTCTGCGTATATTTTGAGCTTTCTGTCTCAAGTTTGCGTGGATTCTGAAGTTTCCTTCCTTAAGTCTGCGTGGATTTTGAAGCTTTTTGCCTTAAGTCTGCGTGGATCCTGAAGCTTCTTGCCCCAAGTTTGCGTGGATTTTGAAGCTTTCTGTCCCGAGTCTGCGTGGATTTCATCTTCAACAAGTCTGCGTAGATTTCATCAAATTGGAGTACATGGCAGCCATGCCACTGATCTCTCGCCTGCGTGTCCTGTAACTTGCACACGACTCATGCATGATTTTCATGTGTCCAACAGTTACAGGCCACGTCTAGTAACTGCTCACAACCTTGCATATGTTAAATCCTGCATGATTTTCAACTAGGCACAGGCTGTGAAGACAGTTATCCTTTCAGTTATTTTTGACTCTATAAATAGAGTTCTTTTTCTCATTCATTGTACAGATACATAGTTATCTAACTTACTGTCAAAATTTTGAGAGCTTTTCTTCTTCGAATAGTCCAAGGGATAAAGCGATCGTCTTCTAGATCGGATTCCTACAGTTGTAATTTTCCCAGAAATACAATAAATAAAGTGAATTTATTTATGGAAAACAAGGACCTCTGTCTTTGACAGAATAACTTGCCATCGTGGTGAGGATGAGTTGGATTCTGAGTACTATGCACCTTCGCGGACTGGTACGAAGAAATCCATGGCAGCATGGGCCATGCACCCCAAATGTGCTACGTCCACAGTGAACCGGAGATGCGCGTTCAAAATCATGTGCACTGTCGATGGTAAACTATAAAGAGTCGACTCGGTTGCGTTTGTACCAGATACGAGCTGACTCTCAAAGTTCCCGTTTCGCTTTGGCGCATCTTCTGCGCTTGAAACCAAGTCGTGCGACACAAAACTTGTGACTTTAAACCCATGCGCCTACGTGGATTATGCGCATGAAGTAGGTTCAAGTCGCAGTACATGTTGCTCCCCCATCAATGATCTGGCGTATCTCATACGCTCGAACTGGATCAGGGGACGTAACATTCACATGACCACCCCGACGCTTGGCCTCGCAATGTGCCTGAAGGGGGTGTGGAAGTGAAACACTCCCCTCATGATTTGCTTAAAGTTATCACTCACAAACGCAGATCTGGAGAGCTAACCATTAAGCACGATACGCACCTCGCGGGGAACACTTGTGCCATGGAAACCATCAACTGCTGCTGTAGCAAAATAATGGCTCCATTATCCAGGCTGTCTGTGTTCCAGCGACTGCAATATGTGGCACCCATCCGACGTCGTCTCGAAAAGAATGTGCCAATTGAAGATGAGTCAGAGCCCAAGGAAGTTTCTTGCCATGTTGTTTCCAACTCCCATTCATCGAAGAGAAAGACAACCACCAATCCCTTGACCTCAGCATCATCATCCAAGAGTCAGCCGAGGAAAAGCAAAACAATAGTCCCGTCCTCAAGGGTGTTTGAGAGCACCCGGTCAAAGAAGAAGGTTCCTATGGAAGAATCAGCTGGGAGTGATCAAACTCCTGCTACCCATGACAACCCTCCACTTGAAGATGAGGACGTTCTCCAAGGAATCGACCCCGAAATAGCTGGAGGTAGCCAGTACGAGGCCTCAGAAGAGGAAACTCTTCCACAGAAGAGTGAGCTCAAAAGCGAAGCCTTAACCAATCCGTCCACCTCCGCCCATGTCATGCCAGCCTATATGGCAAGGGGTGGTGATGAAGAGGAATTAGACACTCCAGTCCCGGGCCTCATGCAGCGCATGGACACCCTAACGACGGGCCTCAAAACCTTCTCTTCTACCATGCAATCCTTGGCTCAGATGGTATTTGAGATTCGGACCATTCTGGCATCTCAACCATTAGCAAGAGCACCTGTCTTCACCAGTCCCGACCCTGGGGCCAATGGCGAGTCAAGTATACCCCCTCAATGGGTATCATCGGGTACAATTTATCCTGCCGCATTTCGGGCGTCGACTCCTTCAAATACACAGCTTTATGCCTTACACCTTCGCATGCTCCCAGCCCTACAGAGGATTTGGTCGACAAGATCAGAGATCTGCACGAGCTCTTTGAGGCACGAAACATACAGGAAGAACGTCAGAAGATGGGAATCCCGTAACCTTACCCCCTTGAGTGGAACAAGGTGGTTTACCCTCCCAAGTATAAACCATAAACACTAATGCCATACGACGGGAGGACTCTCCTTGCCGGTATCTGACCTACTTCCAGTCTCAAACGGGTCATCTTCCGAAGGAAGATGCCCTACTCACAAGCCTGTTTGTTGGGGCATTAAAGGGAGTCGCTTACAACTGGTACTGCAGTCTTCCTGACAACTCCATATCATCCTTCGATGTCTTGACACGTCTTTTTTTCGACGGATTTTATGATGGTGGCAAGGACATGACCATGTCATCTCTTATAGAAGTGCACTAGACAGAGAAAGAAACTGTTCGAGCCTTCATTGAACGTTTTTGACAAGCTTGCTTTAGGTTGCCTCCGGGTATGCTAGAACATGCGCTAATCGATTCCTGTTGCATGAACATGACTCCTGCAATCAAGCTCTGGCTTGACTCCACTCAACCTCCCGATTGGAGTTCATTAATCATCGGGGCCAAAGCTGCTGAGAAGAAGGCACGTAATGCATGCCTTCTGGGGGTTAACTTTCCCGCCTTTGATGACAAAGGGAAACGGCCTGCTACCAGCAACAGTGGACGCGAGGAAAAAGGGAAGCAGACATTGACTGTCAACGCTTCAAAGAGCACACAGGGGCCCGCTTAGAAGCCTCCACCTCCACCGAGGCTGAAGAAGGTCTACTCCTTCAACGACGAGGACACCTTACAACTCTTCGAGATGTTGAAACAGAGCGACAAGATCAAGTTGCCTGATCCAAAGCGTCCCGACGAGGTGGGGAGAGTGGACGACCCGAGGTACTGTCACTACCATCGGTTCGTTGGACATCCAACTCAAGACTGCTACATCCTCAAGAACTACATACAACGTATGATCAATGCGAATGTAATCTCAGTCGATTATGAGGAGAAGTCAGTCTCAGCCAACATGGTGTCGCTCCAGTTCGGCACCCTACCGTCTATTACAGACGGTATTGTCCCCATCCCGAAGGCGACATTCGAGGTGGTCAACCTTCCGTAGACTCATGGCAACGCGAGTAGGCTGATTGAACTCACTACATCTCGGAGGAAGATCATGTGGGTTCACCCAGATCTTGCTCTAGAACCGACTCAACCGGAGGTATATTCTACCTCCAAATCTAAAGGCAAGAAGACCAAGTCTTGCCGAATTGTGACTTCTTCCCCCGATGAGGCACTTCTGGTACAAACGTGTTCACAGCAGAACGCTCAGCCTGAGGACGCCCATGTCGAAGTGGCACCTCCCGTCACTACCTCGGCTGCTTAAGGTGAAGGCCCTTCCCAACTTCCAGCAGCTGATAAACAAAAGCATAAGGAGGCCCGCTTGATAGGTCTCTACGAAGAGATAACGCTTCGGGGTTAACCAAATCCCATAACTTCGACATACTAGCACAACTTGCCAGTACTCCAGCTCGGCTGTCCTTGTTCGAGCTCCTCTGCCTGTCTAAAGATACTCGGAAGGCTCTCTGCGAAGCCCTGAAGAATGCTGAGTCTTTCATCAGTCAGGTCAAGCAGCCTGAGGACGATCCAGCAGCATGCCCACACTGCCAAAGTGTGGGAGAGATTATCCCCAACATCATATTCACTCAACAAGACATGCTACTCAAGAACACCGACATAACAGACTGCTGTATTACACAGGGTATGTTGCGGCCATCAAGGTGGATCGGATACAGATCGACCTGAGGCCTTCTCCCAGTATCATCCCCCAGACTCTGCTTCATACGTTGGGAATTCTAATGCATCGTCTGACAGCGTCTCACACTACAATCAGTGGCTTCAACGCCAGCAAGAGTGAGTCGCTGGGCAAGATCCGACTGAAGTGTTATATCGGTGATCTCCAGACCGAGGTGACTTGTTATGTCGTGGATGCGGACGTCAACTACAACATCCTGTTGGGACGGCCGTGGCTATACGAATACATGGTGGTCCCATCTACTCTCCATTAATGTATGAAGTACGTATCCACCAACGGCATAGTCAGAATAGAGTTTGCTGATGTCGATCCCTTCAGGGGGGTTGAGGCCTTCTTCTCCGACTCTGACCTGTACAAGTCGATTCACCTCGAAGATGAAGCCAACGACGTCGATGATGAAGTCGAAGCCGAAGCTGATCTGGAGGCAGAAATGATAATCGATGCTCTCCTGAAAGTACGACTCAAAGGGAAGCCACCTCAAACACCGCCTCCTTTAGTGGTCAAACTTCGCGGAAGAGCACCAACTTCTCAGGGCCATACAAACACTGAAGCCCTTTTGAAGATACGACTCAAGGAAAAGTCTCCCCAAGTGATGGCTCCTCTGGTAGGAAAACTATGTGGGAAGGCACCATTCACCGGAAACCAACTGGGGCACCTCTCAAGGTTCGGATTAAAGGCAGACCTCCTCGGTCTTCAGCCCCTCTTAAGCTTCAAGAGACGGCCCATGTATCCTATCGACACCAAAGCCGACAAAGGCCAAGCTCCCGATGGGTTCTCCCGAACCACCTCAGGCTGCTCCAGTACTCACTGACGAAGAACTGGGAGGGTACATATCCGCCAATATGGATGCACCGTCCCTTGATGATGTAATCCCTCGGGATAAGATCCCATATTTTATCAATAAAAGGGTGTCTTTCAATTATTCTAGTCTTTCACATTGGAATGCCATATATACTCTAGATAATGCTCTATAGTCGTTATAAACACAAATAACGACGGTTAATCATGTAAATCGAGTCATCTTGTACCAAGGAGTCTGTTATATAGTTCCGTCTCGGAATGCACAAGCTTTATATCTTACCTGATGCTAAGCCCGTTAAGCAGCAACAATGACGCTTCCGTCCCAACATCAAGGACACTATCGACAAAGAAGTAGATAAGCTCCTAGATAGCAGGTTTATTTGCGAAGAGCACTATCCAGACTGGGTAGCTAACATCGTTCTCATCACAAAGAAGAACGGGAAGATCCGGATCTGCATCGACTTTCGGGATCTCAATTCTGCTTGCCCGAAGGATGAATTTTTACTCCCGATTACCGACGTAATGATCGACAACACATGTGGCTTCGAGCGCATGTCCTTCATGGGCGGATAATCAGGCTACAACCAGATCAAGATGTTCCTAAACGATGAAAAACACATGTCATTCAGGACTCCGAAGGGGGTTTACTGCTACAAAGTAATGTCCTTTGGCCTGAAGAATGCAAGTGCCACATACAAAAGTGCTATGCACCATCTTCCGCCAACACCTCCGTAAAACAGTCGAATGCTATGTTGACGATATCACCGTTAAGAGCCATCTTCGAGGCGATCACCTCCAAGATCTGAAGACAGTCTTCGATCTCATGCCGGCACATCAGCTCAAGATGGACCCCACCAAATCCTTCCTTGGTATTTCTAGTGGAAAATCTCTTGGGCTTCATTATCACTTCAAAAGACATCCATGTCGACCCCGAGAAGACTAAAGATATCCTTGACATGGACCCTTCGAAGAACCTTTCCGGGAAATGTCAGCCCTTCACCAAGCTCATGAAGATGGGAGTCTCCTATGTCTGGATGGAAGAATGTCAGAAATCCTTTAACGACATTAATGCTTATCTGACGAGCCCCCCAGTCTTGATGGCACCTGTCGCAGGCAAACCATTTCTACTCTATGTCCGCCCAATGGACCATTCCCTTGGCGTTTTGTTGGCCCAGAACAATGATACGGGCCATGAGCAGGCCATCTACTACCTCAACAAGACAATGGTCGGGGCCGAACACCGGTACAACTCTGTCGAAAAAGAATGTCTAGTTCTAATATTCGTCATCCAGAAAACTCGCCATTATGTCTCGGGACAGACAATTTATGTCATCTTTCGGGTCAATCCGCTCAGAGTTCTCATGACTAAGCCGGGAGCGCTAAATTCCCGATTAACTACTTGGACGATACTATTGACGCTATATGACATGGTATTCGTCCCACAAAAGGCTGTCAAAGGCCAAGTACTGGCCGACTTCCTAGCCGTGCACCCAATTCTGGAATCGTCCCGACTCTATGAGAACATTCCAGATGAAGTGCGAGAAGCAAACATTACCGAAGAGAACCCCGTTTGGCGGATGTTCTTCGACGGTGCTTCAAGAACAGGCCCCAAAGGCCAGATCGTCGCAGGAGTGGAGGTAGTCCTGATCTCCCCCGACAAGCTGGTTATCCAGCGTACCTATTCCCTTTCAGAGCCGTACTTCAACAACGTTGCAGAGTATAATACTTTCATCATGGGACTACAGTTCGTAAAGCAGCTAGGGGTAGAATACCTCGAGTCTGATGGCGACTCAAAACTCTTCGTCAATCAAGTTCGAGGATAATACGAGGTCCGCCATGAATACCTGGTCCCTTATCACAAAGCAGAGTTGGACATCATCTCAACCTTCGCTGAATTCTTCATAGAACATATGCCTCGGCTACAAAACTTGGAAGCTGACGCTCTTGCTGGCCTCGAGGCCACATTGGCAGCACCCGTCGAGACTCAACACTTCAACACAGTGGTGGGTCGAGATTTGGCTTATCCCAGAAACAATCTGTGCATACGAACAAATCATGCCATGACTACTAACACCAACATCAACGTCAGAGACTGAAGATTCTCGTTCATCAACTTTGTCGTCTATGGGATCCTTCCGAAAGATCCGAAGGAAGCAGTCTCAGTCAGAAGGCGCTCGCTCCGGTTCTATTACGATACGGCCACTAAAATGCTGTACCGACGCTCCTACGATAGACTTCTCCTCCGATGTCTATCAAACGAAGAAGCAGCTGAAGCTCTTCGAGAAGCCCATGATAGAACATACGGAGCTCACCAACCCGATCCTAAGCTACAGGACCGACTTTGACGTATGGGCTATTACTGGCCCACCATGATGGCCGACGCTGTCGAGTATGCAAAAAAATATCGTGCTTACTAGCTACGCGTCGACTTCATCCACAGACCGTCAGAGCCTCTACATCCTATGATCGCCTCTTAGCCATTTTAAGCCTGGGGTATGAACATAGTGGGACCCATCATCCCTCCCTTATCCAGGGGATACCGCTTTGTCCTTGCAATCACCGACTACTTCTCTAAGTGGACAGAAGCAGTATCACTGACAGAAGTGAAAAGCTCAAAGGTGATCAGCTTCATCAAGCATCACGTCATCTACCATTTTGAGGTACCTCGGAGGATCATCCACGACAACGGTCCACAATTCATCAACCATGTGTTCAGCAGATTCTGTGACAAGAATCACATTCAGAATGTGGCATCAACCACCTACAATCTGGCAGCAAACGGATTGGCTAAAGCTTTTAATAAAACCATCGTCAAGCTACTCAAAAGGTCATGTCATCCAACAAGCGCGACTGGGACGAGAAGCTCGGTGAATGCCTTTGGGCCTATCGTACGACGGTACGGACTCCGACGGGTAACACACTATTCTCGTTGGTCTATGGAAGCGAAGCAGTACTGCCTCTAGAGATCCAAATACCCTTACTCCGATTGGCGATCACAAACTAGCTGACGGAACAGACAATCAACGTTGCCATCTGCAAGAGTTAGAAGCGCTCGATAAAAAATGCCTCTTGGCTTAACAGCGCATCGAACTTTATCAAGCTCGTATTTCACAGGCTTTCAACAGAAGTGTCAAAGAGAGAACTTTTCAAGTAGGCGACCTGGTTCTAGCAGTCAGGAGACCAATGGTGATGACTCACAAGACACCGAAAAAGTTCGAACCCAAATGGAAAGGACCCTTCATCATAGAGACGGTATACTCAAATGGTGCTTACCTTCTCGCTCAACCTAATGGAGACTTGTTAATGATGTCCATCAGTTGCAAGTTCCTACAGAATTACTGCTCCTGACATCCTTCAGAATGTACTTCCCTCTCTCCAGTGAGAAAATTTGTGAACTTGACAAACCAAGTTCACGCCCCTCCTTTAACAATCACATGCTCCTAGAAACCAATTGTTCCGTTGCATCCCCAGTAGGAGAACAACCATGTCCACATCACCTCTGAGTTGCTTCTCTAGACCCTACAAAGCAGAACCATATACTACATAAGATCACGCTCATTACTATGTTTACCACGTCCATATTACCTCTGAGTAAACATCCCGTGCAACCACCCCTGCGTTGTTGTACATTGATCATAGAACATCCACGTCCATATCACCTATAAATTGTTCTATACATCCCTACAGAGTTCACTCCTACCACGTCCATATTAACTCTGAGTAGGAAAGCTCTATCATTAACCCATATTTACTACGTCCATATCACATCTGAGTAAATATGTCGATTTTCTCCCTTCGTAACTTATTATCTGTACCTAGAAACCAAGGTGCGCAAAAGATAATAGGTCCACCCAAAAAAATCACAGATTCATCACAAGAATGAACAAAGCAAAAAGTTCTTTCTTTCTTCAAAATAGGAAGTGGAAGGACTACAAAAAGAAAGACAGCTACATCTCTAACTAAAAGCAAAAAGATAAAGGATAAAAGAAATAAGGGTTAGCGGACAGCTCGTCAATACGATGCTTCAAACCTTTGGCCCTGGTCTCTAAAGTAGCCAAAATACGACGCTCAGCTTTACAATGTATCGTCTGTCTGGCCTCAGAAGTAAGATCAGCCGCATATTTGTCGTCCAACTCCTTCTTCTGATGGAATAGGAAGGCCACATGGCGAGTAAAATTTTTTGCCTCTTTTTTGAGCTGGACATGATCAGCCTGTACTCGTTCAGAATCTGCCAGAAGCTGGGCACGCTGTCCTTGAAGAAGATAAATCTTGGCGTCAACCTCCGCTATGCTGGCGTTCAGAGATTCCCGCAGATTGGTCTTCTCCTCCATCGACGACGACAGCCTCTGCTCATTGGCCTCAACACTGGCCAACTCTTGCTCCCAAATTGCCATGGTGTCAGAATAGACTGACTCTGTTAGCCCAATGATTATATCATATTTTTGAATATGGCTAATCAATTGAGTTTACCATAATGACATCATTAATATTCATGTAATCACTATCATGTTGCTACTTAAACTTAGCATTGTCCTAAATATTCTATATCATATTGCTATGCTTGTATCATATTATTTTGTTCGTCTAACATGTTCTTATAGACATACAGTAAGCATGATCAAGCTTTGCCAAACCAGGACATATGCAATAGAGAATTTTTGATGGGCCAAAGACGACGTTATACAAGAAGATTTTTTTGAATCGCCCAACGACCTATCCGGAGCCTCGTATCGGGGGTTCTGCTGCCCGGTCAGCGAACAGGGGTCGAGGGGGAAGCGCCACCCATGGGGGTTCGGGGGCGAAGCCACCGAAAGGTATTCAGATTTTCAGATCTATTTATCTTTGGACGACTGCCGTCAAGGAAGAGAGGCATCATCAAAGGGCTCTTGGTTTTTCTATTTTATCAATATATTTTTCATATTTATTGAGTCTAGGAATACGATGTACACTGCGTCGTACTGGCAAATAGGCTATCCAAGAAATCTTTTCAAAATACCCTTTCATTTTGAAAACAAGCCCACTTACAAAAGCCCAAACTACTTCCTAACTGCTTGACTTTTCAAAAATCTCAAAAACTAATTTGCAAAAAACCTAACAGAACTCCAACAGAATTCGGCCCGAATTCGGCTAGAGTTCGGTTAGTGGACGTTGGATTTTGAACTTGGTCCTCCTGCACTTACGGATCTTGCCGAGATTTTCTCATAGAGTTCTGCCCAAATTCTGTCCGAATTCTAACAGAGTTCTGCCTTTGGAAAAAAATATAAATAGAGAAGGATTTTGATCATTTTAACACACCAATTCACTTTCATATCTCTTCTTTATAAGCCGACTACTTCTTCCAAAGTATTCTAAAGCTTTCAATTTTAAATTCCAAACCAGTTACAATCCTCTAGTCGATTTGCCAGTACGGTATGGTATGAAAGTTTCAGAGTGATTGTAATCAGAGGCTTGATTGAAGAAAGGCACTTCACAATTAAAGTTGGTCGAGTACTTCGGATCAAAGCTCGCATTGTAGAAGTTGCAAGAACTTAGGATGAAAACTTGTGGTATTTTTTAATAGTGAATTCAACTGGAAGTTAGAGTTCTTCCGACTGGACTAGTCCCCACAAGAGAGAAACCAGTATACATCCTTGTGTTTGCATTTGCTCTCTGCTATCTACTTTTCATTTACATATTCTGTGATCTTGTTGCTAACAGTTTTAATTAGCTAATTTTTGCTGCCTAGTCTATTCACCCCCTCTAGAGTATTACGCTTTACAATTCTCTCCTGCAATTGGTATCAGTGCGGGTGCTTGTTATATAGATATTGCTGCTCATACCAATTACTCCTATAATTGGTATCAGAGTAGGTTCTTCTTATATAGATAATTTAGCTTAACATCCTTGGAGCAGATCCTCATTACCAGAATGGATTATACAGGTAAAGCAAGGTAACACTGCTATTATATTCTTTATTATATAACTGTTGTTACATAGATCACAGTATCACATATGACAAGTTTGTATTTCACAACTGAAGAGTAATCCACAAATAGACTCCCACTATTTGATGGAACAAACTATAGTTATTGGAAGACACGAATGAGATTCTACCTAAAGTCTCTAGATTTTGACTTATGGTCAATTGTTGTCAATGGCTGCAAAAAGCTTACTATCACTTCTATTCTCACATCCTTAATAATCAACAAGCCTTATTATAGTTACACGGAGGAAGGGAAGAAGTTAGCTAGCCTTGATGCAAAAGCTACGCATATCTTTTATTGTGCTATAGACATAAATGTATTCAATCTTATTACTATTTGTACAACATCTCATAAAATTTGGAAAGTTCTTGAAGCTACTTATGAGTGCAGGTATGAAAACAAAGCTAGCAACTCCAGAGAGGAGAATACTCTTCATAATAATATAAATATGTGCATGATAGAATTGGAATTTAAGGTATAACACAATCCCTTATACGAAGAAGAGCTTGTATGTGACAACTGCAAGAAGATAGGCCACATCCAAGAAGATTGTACTACTACTAGGAAGGAGAGTCACTACGAAAGATCAAATAAAGGAAGATCATCGTCTCACAAGTACGCTAGCACGAGCATATGATGTGAAAGCAAAGCAACAGATTCGGAAGAAGAAGAGAGACCTCATCAACCTGCAAATTTATGCTCAATTGCATTATCTAACGAGGTACAAAATAATTTTTTTATGAAGATGGTGAATTTTTTCATGATGAGTTATCTGATGCTTTCAGTAATCTGTTAGAAGAACACAAGAAAGTATTAGATAAGTATAAGCAAGCTAGAAAGGATATTCTATCCTATAAGCGTGAAAATGAAAAGCTTACTTGCTTATTGAATGATGCTAGAAATACTTCTCCTTCTGATAATTCTACTGAGATTTCCACACTTGAGTTTAGATTGCATGAGGCACTTGATTGCATTGAGAAAAGCATTCAAGAAAATGCTAAACTTAAGAAAGAATTAGAATCAGAAAAGAAGAAGTATTCTATTGCTTTATGTAAAATTGTTGCTTTTAATGCTAAATATGATGAGATATGTGCTAACTCTAAAAAGTTAGAGATTAGACTGAAAAAGCATGTATTACAACCTATGACTCAGTCTAACACAAGACACGTGATACATCACAAAGTCACACACGACATATCTTTTACAAAGGAAGCAAGCAAAGCTAAAGCTTCACGCAACCATGCTTTCTATTACAAGTATCCATGCACATCATATCACACCACTGCACGTTCTCATACTGCTGGACATAGCACTAATATTAATACTTTCTGTCTTTATTGTGGTATGAATGGACATGTTTCTAATCATTGTCAGATTAGAAAACTTGTTGATATGAACTTGTACAAATGAGTTCCCAAAGCTAACAAATATGGATCCAAGTATTGGATACCAAAGTCTTCACTTAATATTAAAGGTGAAGTTCTCATATCAAATAGAACCATGAAACATGTTGGTGATTGCAAAGCTATAAAGGTCATCTTCCATGCAATTGTACCAACAGAAGTGTGTCACTAGAACCACTTCGGTAACATGCTTCCTAAATAGTTTTTTGAATATCTAGCATGTTCTTACTGATGTGTCACGCCCCAGAACCAGAATACTGGAGAGCGGAGGCGAACATAGCCAGCTACGTATATTGAAATGAAGTCCATCTCGCTATACGGTTACGGCTGTCTAGATATGGGGGTTTACTGTAAGCCAACGGTCTCTTAAGGTCAAGCCTATTGTCTCAATCTCAAGCAAGTAATATAAGTACAAGATGTTTGACCACCAAATATACAATAAAAGGCGTCCCAAATATTACATATTCAGTTGATCATGAAGCTAGTCGTACAAAATGCGAGGACTAGAAAGAGTTTAGTCATACATGATCAACCCTAGGATTTGTTAATCATGTTTACAGCCCGTAGGCAGACAGTAAGTAAATATGCATTGAGCTAACAGGTGCTCGTCGGCTAAACGCCTCAAAAGAATAATTTACAATAGAGTGAGCGAAACAAAATAGAAAACCCACTCGTAGCCCGGTTTCCTTCTAGTCGCCACCATCGGGCTGGAGGTTCGGAAGATCCTCGGGAGCTGCTCCGAAATCTGGCCACACAAAACTAGCTGGGTCAAACCCCAGAAAGAGCAAGTACCACAAAGGAGGCCACAAAATAAGAACAAAAGCCAGCATATCAGAACATAAGAAATGAAATAAAAGTACAAGTAATAAAGAGTGCAACAGGATAATAAACGACTTGTGACGTGGGACCATTCCGGGAGCCAGGTTATAACCCTTAAACCAAACAAGGACCGGGGTTGTAACCATTCGCCTGAACAGCACTCTGTCTCTACCCATTTATTGTTAGAGATAAGTAAAACAAGCATGTACAAGAGTTCCAGGTACAGGGGCTAGACAAGACTTAGACAAGACTGGACTCCATCCATTCATAAAGCGGCCAAGCAATTACTACGGCTTACTACTTAACTAACTAGGGTTATCACAAGCCTTAATTACTAACAAGATGCAATGAGAATTTCCCAGTCCTAAGCCCTGTAGACCATCCAGTTATCCTTCCGTGGGTTGAGAGTATGGTTGGGTACATCGCCCCGGAGATGATATACCCTTAGGTGACTTAGAGGGTGCAACACATGACAGTGCGCTTGAAATGTGCTCTACTCGTCGGCAAGCTACAAGCCCAATTAAGAGCGCCCAGATAACGAGATTGCCTGTGACTGGAAATTTTCTATGAACTATAGTTTGATCTAGTCATTAGCCTAATCCATATTCAGTATGAATTCCTGACCGTGTGAACCAGGGAGTCACGTCCTAGACATGATGCAAGACAAGACAAGTGGATTGCACAAGCAAGCAAGCAGGAACACCCACGGTGTCAAGTTGATTATACGAGTCAAGTTAGCCATCGCAACAGCATCAAGATAAATCATGTCAGGATACTTGTCAGGAGTGCGCCACGACGGGCCACTATCATGTCAGGTTGGTCATGTCAGGAGTGTACCACTACGGGTCACTGTCGTGTTATGCTAGTTCCTTGTCATACCATGCCATGTACAATAGTCATTCCAAACATATTAAGTAAAATCAAGTTCATGACAAAAGGCGTAAGGATATAAAATGGGCATAAAATATCTAATAAAATATCAATATACAGGGCTATAGAAGAGCCAAGCTTAAGGAAAAATAAAACCAAATCTTCATGATTGGACAGATTGCGCAAGGGTCCCTGGGGTCGGGTTGCACAGGAGTCAAGTGCGCCAGGGGGCCAACTGCGCAGGAGTAAGCTACGCAGAAGTTAGATTGTGCATGAGCAGACTGCGTAGGAGTGAATTGTGCAGGGGTGAAGTGCGCAGGAATGGTTGGCGCATGGGGCTGGTTGGCGCAGGGGTCAGATTGCGCAGGGGTGGATGGCGCAGGAATGGTTGGCGCAGGAGATAGATGGCGCAGGGTTGAACTGCGCAGGGGTGAAGTGCGCAGGGTTGGATTGCGCAGGGAGCCAACTGCGCAGGGGTGAAGTGCGCAGGGTTAGATTGCGCAGGAAACCAACTGCGCTGGGGTAAAGTACGCAGGGGTGGATGGCGCATGGGGCTGAGCGTAGTTCACCAAGGGGCAAGCAGCGCGGTCGGCGCTGCGCTAAAGAGCGCAGGCCGAGAGGAGGATGCGCAGTCCAGCACTGCGCTAAAGAGCGCAGGCTGCAGTCTGCTACTCCAGGCCGAGAGAAACTCTTCAAGAACACCAAAGTTCAAATCTTCATATCTTGGTCAAATCAAAACCAAATCTAGATTTCCAAGGGTCTAACTTGAGTAAAATTGAATTCTCTTCCACATGGAAGCATCAAAACCCACAAAAATTCAACCAAAATAGATCAAAACCATGTAAATATGAAAATAGTTAAAACCTAGATCTAGAACAATGGAGACTCCAAATCACAAAATGTCAAGCACTAATGTTGATCATCATGGCCTAATCTAGCTAATGAACAAATAAAATATGGTTTTCATGTGGTGGCAAGGTGCACTTGTCTATGGGTGTTGGTGAGTTGTGTAGAGGAAGGAAGAAGAAGGAGATGGAGAAAATAAATGAAAGAGTTATGAGGAGAGAGAAAAGGTTGGTAGGGTTTTTAATGAGGGTGGTTATGTTGTATTGAGGGTGGAGCTTAGGCTAAGGTGTTCCAAATGCATGTTGAACCAAACCAAACCAATCCTCCTCCACAAAATAAAACCAAGCCATGTCAAAATCCCTTTTACGAGAAAACCAAAATCTGCAAGCTGAGCCAAAATAAAATACAGGCCAGAATCTGAGAAAATAAAATACAGGTCCAAGATACATGTAGGCTTAACAAAATACGTGTTCTGAGATATGGATGTTCCATGATGTCTTGCTATTAGCTTTCATTGATATCTTTTAATTATATATTATTTTAATCAATATGAGATATAATCCTAGCATGACTAGTTATTTAGCTTAAATGATCAGTTCACACTATATAGTATTTATTTTCTATTTTCTATTACTGTGACACATTTAACTATGTATGCTCTTTACTCTTAATCTTATTCTTGAAGCATGCATACCACTATAGTTTATAGGAGCTTTTTTTTGAGTTAATATGTGTTTGACTCTTTGTCTTTAATATTTTTTTAATGGTCACTTCTTATCGATTTGTCTTTAATATTTCGTATTTACTTTGATCAGTATTTTGTGAATATGTATATTTAGCACAAGTCTCATGTTTACTTGAAAAGTATATACATATAATTTTATTTTAACCTTGTACTTGCATAATATCACTATTGATTCTCAAATTTTATTGTGATTAACTTCTTATGAATCAATTACATCTTTGTCTGATATATGAGTTAAGTTCAAGTTCTATATTATTTTGAAAAATAGTTTCAAACTTATGCCTATGTCATAGTTTAGCTATTGATTACTTTGAACAAATTTATGTTCTTCTTTTTATTAGCTTATTTCTTAAAGCCTTTTTTTAATGATATTTTGCTTGGCTTCTTGGTTGACATTTTTGGATACATGACTCTTATTTAAATTATTTTTTCTTGCTCTTGATAAACTATTCTTTGAGTATTTACTTCTTTTATATTTAGGGGTTCTGGATTTCGATGTTATTCGATGATACTGCATATATTTCTTTAAATCTAAGTTCTTAAACGTAGAGATCATTTTGGATACAAGTCGAAAGGGTCCTTCTGTCATACAGGTGTAATTAGCTGAAGCGACACGATGTACTAGTCTTCGGACTACCGCTACCTGGGAACCGGCCCCTACAGCTAACCCGAAGTGATCGATACTTTATAGACTTAAGATTTATTAAGGTCTACTTGTAACTATTATCTAGTTCTGCATCCAAGGTACTGAACCCAGTCCCCTAGATTCCAGAATACATCAGCGTATCTAGGTCCTACATTTTGATTTATAAATATTTTATATTTTATTGTTACCCAATAATTTTTTAGCACATGTGAATAAATGTAATTGATACATATTATACCGTATGTTACATTGTTCTAATTTTTTTAAAGTCCATAGTATATAATTTTTATATTGCACAAATTCTTCTTAAATCCTCGGTTATTAAAGAAAAGATTTATTTTGGGTACAAGCCTACAAAGGGTCTGTGTGTCACCACGGCTACGGCTAAAGCGAAACGGTACTTAAGTGTTCCCCGGTGAACCTCCGTTAGCCGGGATAGTACCCCTACAGCTAACCCAAGATTGACCAACGCTTTATAAACTAAAGATTTATTGAGAACTAGTTGCAATTATTATCTGATAGATTTTGGATTTTAGATTTGATAGATAATATTATTTAATGATTTAATTTTACAAAAGATAACATATATTGATCTTCATAGGTTTATGTCTGTCATCTTTTGATATGTTTATTTTTTTGTCACACTATTCGATATTCAGACTTGATAATCTTGTGACTACTCATTGAATATTATGGTCTTGTAATTTCGTCTTTAGCTTGTGTAATATTCATGACTTTAAGCTTTATTTCTCTTCTTATTCAAGTTACTAACTTTCTATAGCAGTAATTCTTTACGGGGAGAAGTCAAGCATATTAAATTTCTCTCTCTCAAAGTGTTTCTTCTCTTTAATCCTACGATTATTTGATGGACACCGTACAACGGCTTTAAAAGGGAAGAAATGAACTTTGATAAGAAGACCTAATATTTTTGAATTAGCTTTCTACTTCTGGAAATATGTCTCTGAAATTTTTAAATTCTGTCAATACTATTTATTTTTGGATATATAAAGGTGGAGTAGTTAATTGTTTCAAGTCAATTATCCCCTTGACATGCCATATATCTAGAATACACTTTTCTTTGGACATTTATCTAGTTATGTTTATTTGTTCAAATAGATTTATTTATGATTTATGGATTCTTTTATTGAAATCGTTTTTGTGATTCGAATCGCCAGCTTTCAGTCTGAGGACTAAATGGACGCATTCGAACATTTATTAAGACAATTTTTCATAATAAATTTCACATTTTTAAAAAGTTTTTTGATTTTTTTTTATTTATTGAATCTGTCCGGTACTCAAATGTTATTATTAAAGACAGTTTTTAAAATCTTTTAATGTCTTGAAATATTTTTTGTATTAATATATTGAGATATATTTTTGTTTGTTCATCTTTAAGCATTTATTCATTGGATATTTCTTTTATTTGCCTAAAGATGATATTTGTTTTAAGTTTGGGACTTTATATGCATTTGATCAAAGGAAAGAAAGATGCATATCTTGGATATTCTTTAGATCTTGTGATTATTTATTTTATCTATTCTTGCATATAAATTTCTTCGAAACTAGATACTCATATTTTAAGGGGGAGCAAATTAATTGTTTCAATTCTTTTATGCCCTTAATATGTGGTATACCTAATTCATCATGGACATATATTCTTTAGTTAACATATCTTGTTGATTTGTTCATGATTTATTTTTTTGGGGAGAATATATGATTACTATTATTATTTATTTATTTTCAATTCTCTCATTTTATTCAAGTTTCTAAAAACTTATTTTGCCAAATATATTTAATTATCTTCATTGGTAATTCTTTTGAGTTTAAATTAATTTTGTCATTTCTTATTGAGATTTTATCTCAAAGTTCATGGTTATCTATATTTAGATTGATCGTACTTTGTGGGGGAGCATTCAAGTCGACTGAATTTTTCCTTCTCAAGTATTTTGTCTTCATTACCGTCATGTTTATGTAATGGATATTCATATATCATGCTAAGGTAATTGAATTCAAATGCATGAACATTGGTATAGATTTTGAATAGAATCTAGTATATTTATTTTGATTTCTTTTTCAATGATTATACTCTTTATGGAATTGATTCACTAATTTGTATGGGCAAATTATGAATCATAATTTTTTTTGTGATCATTGTTAGAAGTCTTATTATATTTTTGATTTTTTTGGTATATACTAGATCTGTGAATTTTTCATGAATTATTTATAACCAATGATTGCTTTTTACTATATTGATTTTTTTATTAAAATTCTTTATTGGTCAATTTCAAAACTACAGTTTTAGTTATTCATCATATTGTATTTTGCATGTCATTTTTGGATTTTTAGTTGGTAAACTATGTATTGATTGATTTCAATGTTTTTAAGTTCAACCAACTATTTTTTTGACAAGTTTTTCTACTTTAGTTATACAATTTTCTAAAATTGTCGTTACACTGTTCTCCTAATCCTTGATCATGATTATTTTTGCCTTCCTTCTTTACTTATGCTTGAGTTCATTTTATCTTTTATTACGGGTTCAAACAGCAATTAGGAACAGTAAATAGGAATAGAAATTAGTTGATAACAATCTACTAATTAATTAGTTAACAAGAACTGTCATATTCAAATAATAAGAAACAATTATCCATCTTAATTAATTATGAAAATAATTAATCAACTAATCTTTTACTATAATTAAAATTAAACAGTATCAATCACCTAGTAATAATAACCATCAATCTTAAACAAGGTTTAATTAAAACAGCTTAACAGATAAAATTTATTATCAATATTTCTAAAATTATATAGTATATGTTTTCATAAGTATTTATGGTGATTAAACTATAATATTTTCTAAATATTGTTAACTTGTTCTTATCTAGAAATAGTTGAATTACCTAAATTAGTTAGATAATGTCATTTTTCAAACCCTAATAAATTGTACAAAATATTACCAGGTGATTTACAACCATGCAGTACTACTCTCGTGCAACCAAACCGAGGCAAGTACACTGACTCGACTTGTACTCTGTATTTTTGTCTTACCTTCATGTGCCATGTTCTTATATCGGACACGAGATACACACGATTGTCTTGTACCATTGTTCATTGCTTGTGAGTCATTGTTTATTGCGGAGATTGGGGGAAATGTTAACTTTTGTGTGACCATACCCAACATAGGAAATTATGGATAGCCTAATCGTACATTTCACGTACGATGAAGCCGGACCTTGTAGAATTGATTGACTTATTGACTCATTGCCTCATTGATTGATTGTGCTCCTAAGCCGATCACACATTAGTTTTAATATTTTAAATTGTCACACTTGCATATTGATTGTCGTGATTCATTGACTTGTACATTGATAGCCGTGTTTATTGTCTAGCATATTGATTGTCATCCATTGCCTGCAGTTTTACATTTCATTTTTGGTACCGCAGTTTCACTTCTATTTCTGGTATTCTGGTTTTACCTTGTATTCTGTACTACAGATTATATTATACATTGTCTTGTCAGGGTTGTACTTTGCTCTTTTCCTGATAGGATACGTTGCAGGTGAGTGGGAGATTACATGGAGCTTGTGATTGTATTGGATATTGTAGCTTTTTTTAGTTTATTTTCTGGAGATTGTATCTTGGATATTCATTGTTGTATATTTATTTCATTTGACCGGATTTGTCTTCGGCTGATTTTGTATTAAAAACTTGATGGATATTGGTGATCATTCTGGGAACGTTATAAAAGCTGTGTTTGTTTACATTACATTATGACTTGAAGTTTTTCTTAGTATTGTACAGCTTACTTCGTCGTGTCCATCGACGAAGGCTGGGCGTGTCCGACTCGTATCCGATTATTCGGGAGCGGGTCGTGACAGAGATTATTTTTTATCATGTCAAAGGGGGAGAAATAAGTTTAAGTTACCACACAATATTCTAGTATTATGTGTTTATTAGTGATACATGCATCTATTGTATATATATTAAACTTAACCGATTTGCCATAATCAAAAAGGGGAAGATTGTTAGCCATAATAAAAAAGGAGAAGATTGTTAGCCCAATGGCTAATCAATTAAGTTTACCATAATGACATCACTAATATTCATGTAATTACTATTATGTTGCTACTTAAACTTAGCATTGTCCTAAATGTTCTATATCATATTGCTATGCTTGTATCATATTGTTTTGTTCGTCTAACATGTTCTTATAGACATGCAGTAAGTATGATCAAGCTTTGTCAAACCAGGACATATGCAATGGAGAATTTTTGATGGCCCAAAGACGGCGACATACAAGAAGATTTCTCTGAATCGCCCAACGACCTATCCGGAACCTCGTATCGAGGGTTCCGCTGCCCGGTCAGCGGACATGGGTTGAGGGGGCAGCGCCATTCGTGGGGGTTCGGGGGCGAAGCCACCGAAAGGTATTCAGATTCCCAGATCTGTTTATCTTTGGACGACTGCCATCAAAGAAGAAATGCGTCATTAATGGGCTCTTCGTTTTCCTATTTTATCAATGTATTTTTTATATTTATTGAGTCTAGGAAAATGATGTACACTGCGTCGTACTGGCAAATAAGCTATCCAAAAAACATTTTCAAAATACCCTTTCATTTTGAAAACAAGCCCACTTACAAAAGTCCATACTACTTCCTAACTGCTTGACTTTTCAAAAATTTCAAAAACTAATTTGTGAAAACCCTAACAGAACTCCAATAAAATTCAGCCCGAGTTCGGCCTGAATTCGGCCAGAGTTCGGTTAGTGGACGTTGGATTTTGAACTTGGTCCTCCTGCAGTTACGGATCTTGCCAAGATTTTTTCATAGAGTTCTGCCCAAATTCTGTCCGAATTCTGACAGAGTTCGGCCTTTGAAAAAACTATAAATAGAGAAGGATTTCGATCATTTCAACACACCAATTCACTTTCATATCCCTTCTCTATAAACCTACTACTTCTTCCAAAGTGTTCCAAAGCTTTCAATTTTAAATTCCAAGCCGGTTAAAATCGTCTAGTCGATTTGCCAGTACGGTACGGTCTGGAAGTTTCAGAGTGATTGTAATCAGAGGCTTGATTAAAGAAAGACACTTTACAATTGAAGTTGGTCGAGTACTTCGGATCAAAGCTCGCGTTGTAGATGTTGCAAGAACTTAAGTTGAAAACTTGTGATATTTTCCAATAGTGGATTCAACTAGAAGCTAGAGTTCTTCCGACTAGACTAGTCCTCACAAGAGGGAAACCAGTATACATCCTTGTGTTTGCGTTTGCTCTCTGCTCTATACTTTTTATTTATATATTCTGTGATCTTGTTGCTAACATTTTTTATTAGCTAATTTCTGCTGCCTACTCTATTCACCCCCTCTAGAGTATTGCGCTTTACAATTCGTTCCTATAGACTCAATCTCAGCCACTAGCTTGTTCCGCTCCTCCTCTATCAAAGCAGAAAAATTATTCCGCCGAATGTTCTGAAGCTCAGTAAGGTGATGATCGAGCTCAGCAACAGAAGCCTCCAAGATCTCTGCCATGTGGTCGTGACCCTGATGAGTTTGGATCAACCCGATATATGGGATCACCATTACCTTCGCAGTTGCGAAGCTCCCGCCTTCGTCCTGTACAGCCGACACCCCCTCCTCAACATCTTGTATACGGACTCAATGATGAACTTTACATATTTATCTACATCGGCCAACACTTGAGGTGTCATAGCAGGAGTTGTCAGAGCTACTAATAGGCCGGAAGAACAGATAACCCTGCAGAGGCTTTCACACCTGAGGCTGACGATGTGGCCACCGCTTGGCTCACAGGAGACTCAGTCGTCGTACCTTTAGGGTTCAAGGCCAGAGCCACGGTATTCACGACCACCGTCTCACCAACAATGTCGACGGAACCACCAACCGCCAGAGCTGAGTCCTAGAGGGACTCAACACTATCCTCCAAGTAGAAGGAACAAAGGGGGTGTCTTCTACCATGGGGCCTTTGCCCTTGTCTGAGCCGGCCCCCGAGGGCCCCACAACATTTGGGTCTGCCATAACAAACCCTGAAGCAACATCTGTAACTGGGACAGATTCTTCTACCCCTGACGAAGGGACAAGAGCAGCATCTGGAGGGAGAATGGACCCTCATGTCTCTTTTTTAATCAAAACAGGAGTAGGACTCGGTAAATGAGTCACTTTCCCTTCCTCGGCCAGCCCCGCCATGGGGAGTCTTGGGAGCCATCTCTCTAAAGAAGCTAGGGTTTTCGAAAGACTCTAGAGGAAAAAGTAGAAGACTCTCTCTCTCCCTCACATACGCCTATTTATAGGTACGAGCCATGTGCGTGAACCGATGAGGCGTGATGGCAGCAGCAGCTGCTTCGGGTCTCGTGAAACTGATGGCTGCATATCTTCCAAAAGATTATCATTAATCTTTCAAAATTTGAGGTGTTATCTTCTTGCATTAAAACAGAGAAGGGCATGCGCCCCCACAGCAATGCGCGGAGCGATCATGCGCCCAGCAGAGCCATGCGTGTAATGACCCGCTCCGCCCTAGCGGAACGCCGATTCAAACGGCAAGTGAAATGACTCAAACGAGCCGTCGACCCGAAGAGTTGGCATCGACCTGATAAAGAATCGATGCAAGACTTATATTGGCCCATCGAAGATGAATCCAGATTTAGACTTTCAAAGACGCGCTCGGAGTATCGCTCGGCCGATGCGAACATCGCTAAGGTGGGTGGTTCCGATGAACCCGTCTTTGCTTAGCCTAGACACATAACAATACAGATACTATTGCTAGAATCGCTAGGCGATAACACCGCGCATGCTAACGAATGACTCAGTGCACCTCGCTAAGGGAATAATCCCATCTTGTATGCTTGTTTAGAATATGGAAAATGTGAGAACTCTCGCACCGTACTCTGCACTCGTGCTAAGGCACAAGTTTACATTCAAGTTACTTATGCCTTCAACAACGAAATAATGAATGGTTTACAATAATAACACAGAAGACTAAGTCGTTCCGAGTAGAGTATAACAACATTAGAAGACTTCGGGACCGATGGGTCGCCAAGGCGACTCCCGTACGGAGAGTTGCATAATGTATGAATGAAAGAATGAACGAATATGTGAATGAATGAATCAACGAATGAACGAATGAATATGTGAATGAATCAATGAATGAACGAACAAGTAGAAGAAAGAAAAGAAGGAATGAATAAAAGATAAGAAATAAATGAATGGTTAGCGACAGGTATGACGGGGACGTGCATCGGAGCTCGCTACCCGCGCTGCACGGATGCCGCCACCAACCTGGTCGATAACGTATTATGGCTGAGGGTTAGCCTACGGCTCAGAGACAACCGGTAAGTTAAAAATGATAAACAAAACGAAATGGTCGTGGACAATCCACTCGTATACGAGAGATAGGAGAAATAAGGGATTCCGCGACATGATCAAAGGAAGGATCGTGGCCGGCCTAGGCGAAATTAAAGGGGCTCACGGGCTACTTGGGTGCAGGCTTGGCCACCCAGGAGACGTAAGTACGGGGTATTTCAAGAGACTATCAAGGTGTTCCAGCCGCATGCTATGATAGGTGAGAAATTACCAAAGGAGAATATGTCCAAATTGGCTTGTGGTGCCAGCGACCAGTACATATAGATTAAGTGGGCTTTGCTGGTGGCAATCCACGTGCAAGTTCTTGCATTGAAACAAAGTAGTCTAAGTTAATTGAATGTAACATACCAAATAATAAAGAGTACTTTATGAAAATGGAGACACTCTGTGTGACTCTGTGGCCTAGCTCAAATCGGCCGTTTCTGGGATTAGCCTTGCACGGGCGCAACCTAGGCCCATACGGCATCACGCCTTAGCGAGGACAATCGCTCCCACGGGAGTGTGGCATGACAGATTGGTATCAGAGCACGGCTTTACGTCCTTGGACTTCATTTCGATTCTCTCAGTTTTGAAAGCTCATTTTGAAACAAAAGAAGTGTACGCTCTCTCTCGTTGTGCCTTGGGTTGTTCCATACAATAAGTCTAATATTTTCAAAAGCTCGTACAAGTACTCGGTTGAACGGGATCGATAGGTGAAGGCCTTTGTGCCAAACTATGACGGACTTGAGTCGGAAGAAACCAAAATGCTAAAAGTTAGCAAACGCAAGGTGTGCTTGAATAACCTTATGCTGACAATAGCGAACGAGTATGCGAGATCGAAGTATAGTTCGAACGGGATGATTATGCACGCAGCCTTTTGGCTAAGTTGTGCCGAGTGTCACGTACTTAGACCTTTTGGTGCAAACGAGTTTGCGAGCTAGACCGACTATTGCTCGGACGAGAATAAGTGAGACTTAGACTGTATGTCGATAGAGACGCTACTTGACCAACGCTAAAGCGAACACGAGAAGTGGTTCTTAGACTTTAAAGAACGGGCGAACGTGCAATTGAACATATCGATTGGGAATCGAATGACCTTTTGAGGATTTGTAGAGTGACTTGACCCCGAGTGGTGTATGTGATAGCTTCGAGGAAGAATAAGAATGAGTGTCGACGACTAGTCGAGTGGCTCGAACCCTGATTGGTGTATGGACGTCATAAAAATTGTTTGAGCGAGACTAAAGGATATACGGATAGAACGAGTATGTCGGCAAGCGATGATATCGCACAAGCCTTAGAATGAGTAACGCTTAGTTGGTTATGATTCGGGAGTCTCAAACGAGATATTGTACGGACGAAATGTGAATGTGTAGTACAAGCACAAAACAAGTTGAATAGAGAATCGGAACGATGAAACAAATGGAGGTCTTGGTCGAAGAAACATAGAATATCGTGCATGCGACTTTGAATTTAGTCGAAGGGATTGAAACTTGAGTTAAGGTGAAATATCCATGGACGAGATCGAAGATAGCACGATCGGAAGATAGCGTGTATAGGAAATGTTGATTTGGAGATACGAGAATGAATAGGGAATTGGAATAGATGTTGCTCAATGAAGAGTTAGCATGAGACAATTCGAATTGAGGAATTAAGTTGCACGACTCGAAATTCGTTACAAAAAGGAAGATCGTCAGGTTATGTACATCATCGATGGTATTGAGGCGTATCAAAGATCGATGTACGATAACTCGGGGGTACTCTGATTCGATGAATGATGATCGTGTTAGAAGTTATTATTTTGAAGAATACTATGATGGGAAATTTTGATAGAAATGAATGTTTAGAATGAAGAAGGGAAGTGACTTGATTGTTCGGTGATAACCACAACGACAACGATCTTGTCTTGTGCGAGCGCAACTCCAGCCTCGTATATGCGTCATGTCGAATTTAGGACGATCATTCCGCGTGAGCGTTGGCATGGTGATTCATGTCCAGCGGGAATGATCGAACTCAAAATATCATGACATGGCAATTTTGATTGCTACGACTTGTGGTTTGAAGCGAAGACGAATTTGATGATTGATCGGACTTATGATTGAAAAGACAAAGTAAAGTTGAGGATTGAGTAGGCCCAATCCGCGTATTGAAAATGAGTAAGTCTAGACGCAACGCAAGAGTTACGTCCCGATGAGAACGATTACTCCGCGGGAATGTTGACATGGTGATTCATGTCCGCCATAGATAATCAGACTTGCGTCAGATCGGAGCACGATATATTGCAAGGCTAGACAACCTTGTGATCGACTACGTGGATTGGATAGGATGGATAGGTGAATTATATCAAAACATACTTGAAGAGATAGACTACGATAATTGCTAGTACGGACACACGATATTGACATATCAAGGATTTGGTTGAGGACAACCTATCGTAGGATGATTTTCCTAAACGAGCTCGGACTTGGAGCGGAGAATGTGTTGATGCGAATAGGGTGAACATTGCTTGATGTTTAAAAATTTGAGTGAAAGCGAACTTGGGTAGAAACTCCCGTACGAACGAACAAAATGGTTTGACATAGGATTGGGGTGAGCGTCGTACAATAACTTTGCACAATGAACTGAGAACTTGACTTGTACCTATGACCTTGTGAGCTGACCTAACGGATAGACGGATGACCCTATACCGAGTGATTGAACCTGTGCGATTGATATTACGGTATCGTCTGGACGGACGATAGACATAGGGCAACAAGACTTAGAGTAGGACGGGGAACTGGAAGTGTGCATGAACGACGACGAGATTGGCCCTAAACGAAGGAAAGGATAGGAATGGACGATGCGCAAGTAAAGTTGGGATAACGAATTGAATCATTGATCGGAAGACGTACTCGATGATAGTGCAATACTTGGTCTCGAATCGGACGGGAAGTACTTAGACTTAGTCGACTCCGCTAAGAAGAAATCGTATTGATTTCGTAGACAAGAATGCTTGAGAAGCGAATTGGATCATCTCGAGGACCGAGATAAACTATAGTGATACACACATGAGTTCGATTTTAATCGAAGTAAAAGTAAAACGATCGACAAATCGAAACTATCACGAGTAGCTTGTCCGACTTCGCTAATCGCTAAGCTTGGTTGAAATATACGTATTCGGGGGACGCCTTAAATACGTGTACGATCCAAACTCAGCGATATGATAAACTCGAATGCAGCTGCAAGTGGGTGTTGAGATGCGCATGAACGAATGAGTGAGTTTGCCTCAGCTTACGACCCTCGAGTTTGATAAATTACAATGCACCTCGTACGGCAATTTTAGTCCCATGACACGTCGAAATAGCAACCAAGTCGAAAAAACACGACAATTGAATAAGTACCATCAACTCTAAAATGAGTGAAAAGTCATTCAATAAAATTGACCAAACGTATGCGACACGGAACTTAGAAAGGTATTGAGTATAGTTCGATGCCATCAAACGGTAAAGCCATTCGATAGAAATTGTTTAAGATACGTACATGACATGAGTTAAGAAATGATAGGATGACCTGTACTCAAGAAGTCTTGAGGACGAGACTTGTTTTGAGTAGTGTATTATGTAATGACCCGCTCCGTCCTAGCAGAATGCCGATTCAAAAGGCAAGTGCAACGACTCAAACGAGCCGGCGACCCGAAGAGTTGGCATCGACCTGATAAAGAATCGACGCAAGACTTACATTGGCCCATCGAAGATGAATCCAGACTTAGACTTTCAAAGGCGCGCTCGGAGTATCGCTTGGCCGATGCGAACATCGCTAAGGTGGGTGGCTCCGATGAACCCATCTTTGCTTAGCCTAGACACATAACAATACATACACTATTGCTAGAATCGCTAGACGATAATACTGCGCATGCTAAAGAATGACTCAACGCACCTAGCTAAGGGAATAATCCCATCTTGTATGCTTGTTTAGAACATGGAAAATGTGAGAACTCTCGTACCGCACTCCGCGCACGTGCTAAGACACAAGTTTACATTCAAGTTATGCATTCAACAATGAAACAATGAATGGTTTACAACTATGAAACGGAAGACTATCGACATAGTCATTCTGAGTAGAGTATAGCAACATTAGAGGACTTCGAAACCGATGGGTCGCTAATGCGACTCCCGTACGGAGAGTTACATAATGTATGAATGAAAGCATGAATGAATAAGTGAATGAATGAATCAACGAATGAATATGTGAATGAATCAATGAATGAACGAATAAGTGAAAGAAAGAAAAGAAAGAATGAATTAAAGATAAGAAAGAAAGGAATGGTTAGCGACAGGTATGACGGAGACGTGCATCGGGGCTCGCTACCCGCGCTGCACGGATGCCGCCGCCAACCTGGTCGATAATGTATTATGGCTAAGGGTTATCCAACGGCTCAAAGACAGCCGTTAAGTTAAAAATGATAAACAAAACAAAATGGTCATGGACAATCCACTCGTATACGGAAGGTAGGAGAAATAAGGAATTCCGCGGCATGATCAAAAGAAGGATCGTGGCCGGCCTAGGCGGAATCAAAGGGGCTTACGGGCTACTTGGGTGCGGGCTTGGCCACCCAGGAGACGTAAGTGCGGGGTATTTCAAGAGACTATCAAGGTGTTCCAGCCGTACGCTATAATAGGTGAGAAATTACCAAAGAAGAATATGTCCAAATTGGCTTGTGGTGCCAGCGACCGATGCATATAGATTAAGTGAGCTTTGCTGGTGGCAATCCACATGCAAGTCCTTGCATTGAAATAAAGTAGTCTAAGTTAATTGAATATAACACACCAAATGATAAAGAGTACTTCATGCAAATGGGGACACTCTGTGCGACTCTGTGGCCTAGCTCAAATCAGTCGTTTCTGGGATTAGCCTTGCACGGACGCAACCTAGGCCCGTGCGACATCACGCCTTAGCGAGGACGATCGCTCCTATGGGAGCGGGGCGTGACAATGCACCCAGACGAGGATATGCGCCCAGAACAACTACTACCCATGCTTCTTGTTCAAAGTATTCCAAAACTTGGCAGAAAGTTTTAAAAACTTTGAAGGGGGTCTTGTAGAAGCATGGAATTTCAGGCACATCTCAGGCCAGAATTCCTATGCGCCCTAACTCTCATGTGCCCCCAAAATCAACATGCGCCAGGAAACTCAACTGAACACTTGGCACAACAGAAAATAGCAAAGAAGTAGAGACATTAAAGGTTGGCTTTTATTTAATATGAAAGTCTATTACATGTCCAAAACTCTTTTACAAAGAAATTTCTATTAGAAAAAAAAGCCTAAAAGCTACAGCCAGGTGCATCACTCTGATGCAACAGCCAGCTGACGCATCATTCCAGTATCTCAGCGTAGGCGCATCCCTGTGCATAGTCAGAGCGAATCACTTCTTCATCAGCATACGGGCACTCTAGCTGGAGGAGTGGCTCTTCTAGCCTAACCAAATCGGGACACGACAGCCCCAACCTGCGGCTCTTCTAACATAACAAAAATCAAGACACGACAGTCCTGATCTTTGGATGCAACAGGCACCTTCAGCCTGTGTCAGGATACGACGATCCCGATATTTGGATGCAACAGGCACTTTTACAGGCTTGTACAAAAATAGGACCGATGGTGAAAATACCAACCCGGCACATCTTCGTCTTCGGAAGGAGTTCATCGTCAACTCGCCAAGGCAGAGGACCGATCGAGTTCGTCTTAATGAAGGAAAACTAAATAAAATGAGAAATAAAACTCTTCACAAAGCTATTTATAGGCCGGGACAACCTTCGCCCATGTGCCAAGTGGCAGTCTCCTCATATTCTGTGTAATGAATCGCCATTAATGTCGATTAATATGCCTCTTTAAATTTAGCCAATCAAACAGCCATCAAACGCCTCAAAGAAATCAACAGACGGGCCAAAGAAGATGCACCATGTGGCAGATGCGACGTTAGTACTATGCGTACCGTACCAAATATACCCAAGGGTATATAGACCCATGCACATAGTAGAGCAAAGATCAATGTGTCCACACGAAGCTCGTCACCCAGTAAGCATTTAAAGCTATGTGACAAAGTTAACAGCACGACCGAGCAGTTGGCAGATTTTACAGAAAAGGAAGAGCCGCCGACGTCAGCATCATCATTACTTTCTTTTGTCGGCTACAGCTTTGCCATGTGGTCGACCGATCATCTACATGCGTCTCCACAACCATGCGCCCAGAAATCTGTATACGCCTCAAAAGCCATGCACCCCGACTTACTTCTGATCCCAAAAGATAGAAGCCAAGTCTCTGCATGCGCCTCCCCGGTCATACGCCTAAAGCTCTGTATGCGCCTCAGAAGCCATGCGCCTAGACTTGTCTTTGACCACTAAAAGTCATAGATCGAGATCTTTAAGCCACAGACATGCGCCACGTGTCTTTTGACTTAGTTCCGCTCAAGAATGGATACCAACCACCCAAGATCTCAGCAACTGACGAATCTTCGTGACTGCCATGTTTCAGCTCCACCGCAGCCCAACAGAGCAGTTCAGCAGATTCAGCTCTGACTCAGGGCGCGTCGTCCATGCGCCCTATAGCAACAACTGTTTGCAAAAACAAGAAAAGTTTTATAACAAACTGAGAAAAGAGTACAAGAGTATAATTCAAATTCTGGAGAAGTACAACTGTAGGAATCTGATCAGAAGATGATCACTTTATCCATTGGACTATGTGAACTTGAAGACTGTAGCCTCTGGAGAATGCAACAGCAATTTTGCAAGAGTTCTTGATCTCTGTGCGTATGTATCTGATGCTTTAACAATGATTGGAAACTCTATTTATAGAGTTCAGGAAATAACTATTTTAGCAGTTATTCTGATGTGCGCGAGGCTGGATTGTGCCACATTAGGTTGCGCCAACCTCCTGTTGTGCCAACTTTCATTCAGTTATAAGTCGTGTACTAACTGTATTTAGACGCATGGCATCATATGATTGGGATGCGCGTGGTCGTGTACAGGATAGTAGACACGTCTTGAGAGATTAGTGGCATATGCGCCACGTCATCCTGCTCTAGAGATGAAAATTATCTCAACTTTATCAGGTTGTACGAACTTCAGTTAATGAGTAAAACTGTGCCTGATTGAGCTGCGCCTAGACACGTGGCAGCTTTTGAGCAGAAGTCCTTCAGATTGCGCCTAGGGGCAACTAAAAATTTTGTCTGGATTGCGCCTAGGCGCAACTTACATAGCGTACATGACAACTGTCAACCAACTCTCCTCGAGCGAAACAATTCGTAGGATTCGAAAAGATTTTCCTTGTTCACTGTGGTGTCAGTTATCAGTGCTGTCAGGTAATGATGGCTCAGGTAATGATGGCTATTAAATGTCAGACGCCATGTAGATTTTGGCGCAATAAGAATGGGCACAGTCTGATGTATGGCGTAACCTGTTCAGCGGCGCAGTTTGTTCTTTGAGCTTCATATCAGTGGCACAACCTGATTTTTGGGGCACAACTTGATTTTTTAGGCCCTACAAGACCCTCTTCAAAGTTTTTAAAACTTAAAAACATTTCAAAGTTTTTGAAATACTTTGAACTTATAAAAGTTTTGGCGGAGTCAAGTTGCGCCAGTCAATGCCCGGTCATCATAATTAAATTTCTTTTTCGAAAACACTCAATCTCCTCTTCGTCTTTTCGAGTTTCATTGATGATTTTTCAGTTTTCCATGAAGAATATGAAGAGTCAATTTAGTGATATATATGTAGGGGCTGATTTTCGTACTTTATTCTTCACTTCTGTAATTCAGATGGCGTCTAAGAAGGAGATGGAGGCTAATGCTGTCACTAACATCAAGTCTCCAAAACCGAAATCCGACGTCATGCCTTCGACTTATTTGTTGGAGGCTGACTCGGCACTGAGGGCGACAAACTTTCTAGACTGCTTCGGGTTAAACCCAACTGTATTTAATCGCTCAAGTGGTGGGCCATCCTCTGAAGAGCGCGGCGATTCAGAGGAATTCCTTAATCTTATGCGTCGCTCGGGAATCAGCAACATGCAAGAATTGGACGCCGCTCTCCGTCAGACCGATAAAGACAAGAAAAAGGAATAATGTTTTTGCATAACAACTCTTTTATTCTTTTTTCTTGTGTCCTTGTCTGTAGGGGTCCACCCATCTTTTATGCAAATGTAATCTAAAATTTCTGACATATTGTGTGGCTGTGATTTCAAATAGCGCACGTAGATGCGTTCCTTTAGCTAATTCAAATGCTTACTGTTTCGTTGAGGGACACATGGCAGTCATCACATGGCTTCCATCACCTATTGTTTAATTCTTTTCCAAAAATAGACTCCTAGAATGATGCGTCTATTTCACTTTAACACCTTTAAAAGGACATCCAGAAACAAAAGAGCCATTCATACTTTCTTAAAACAAACGGCTTCACACAAGGTCTTACTATTTATAAGTTTATTTGCACCACTTCATCCCGATGCTATTCGTTTGCATACTGTGCCTTCAGAAATTGGTAAGTCTCAACAAAGAACCAATAGTATGAGCATTTTTCTTTTGCGCCACTTTTGAAGATAGGTGCTGATCTGTATGTCATAGACACCGTTGATAGGCGCATACTACTGATATGTGCCTGTTTGATCAATACACGTTGTTTGAGATACGCTTATTGTTCGGTTCGATGTTTTGATATGCACATGTTAATCAGTGTACATCATTGAAATGCACCTATGCTTCTGAGAATAGGGGCACATTATTGATAGGCGCCTGTTGATCAGTGCGCTGTTGATGTGCGACTGTTGATCAGCGCACTGTTGATGTGCGCCTGTGCTTCTGAGAGTAGGCGCACATTGCTGATAGGCACCTGTTAATTAACGCATTGTTGATGTGCGCACAGTTTTGATTTTACTGACTTTTCTTTTCGTTGTTCTTATTTGTAGAAGTTTGGTTGGCAAGCTTCTTCAAAACTGGCATTGGTGACCTGGATGCTATGGAGAGCCTTTTTTCTGACACCCACATCAGACAGCTCATGTGATTTTGACACTCAGATCAGACAGCTCAGGACTCTCTGTATTCCAGAAGTGTCTTCCTCAGATGGTATGAAGAGCCTTTATACATGAGAGTTGGATGGTGGAGAGACAGAATTAGGAATCGTATCACAAGGGTGATCTCATTCCTATTTCCCCTGGTGGGCCGTCTTCTCTCCACCATTTGTATTAACAGCAGCTCATCTTTGGGCTGTTGTACTCTGTGATTCTTCTCTCGTATTTTTGAAAGAGAAGACCAGAGTTGATTCCATTGTCTGGCTCGTTACTTCAGATCGAGACGACAAAGAACTGGCACCAACAAAATAAGAAGATCCAAAGATGTAACAGACCTTCATGTTATATTTAGAATGAAAATCCGAGATGTAATAGATTTCCATCAAGATGTATCTATGTTTTTAAAGAAGGAATAAAGAATGATTTTCTCCTCTTTATGATCTGATTTTAATGTGGTGATAAGAAACATAGAATCAAGGAAAAATATGGATGTGACAAATCGCTGATGTAATACAGAATTCAGAAGTATAGAGAATACGAACTCTCATTAGGAAAAGTTAACAGTCACTTAAATTTTTGAGATAAAGAACGAACAGTCACATCGGATAATGAACGAACAGTTATAAATGAACGAACAACTATAAACGAACGAACAATTATAAATGAACGAACAGTTGGGCTTCTTTCAAAAAGTCGCATCAGTTCTCAAAATCGACTATCTAGTTGTTTTGTCTATAAGTAGAACAAAACTTTCGTGGATATCTTCAATCTCTTTTCTTTCTATACAAAATGTCTTCCAAAGATTTGCTCACTCCAAAATTGAAAAAAAGACCAAGACGCCCCCTGTTGAGCCTCCAGTGCCTCCTCATAAAGAAAGGGGTGAAGGCTCAACTGCTCCTGTACCAAGACGGGACTTGATCGTTGAGTTAGTAGAACATGGGAAAACTGCCGAAGAAGAAGCATTGAGGATGGCTGCTTGCGAGTTTTTTGTGAGTTCAGACAATGAGATGTTTGAACTGTTGGCGAACTTTGTATTTAATCATGAAGGATCGAGACCTCCTCCCCGTCCTTAATATTATGTAACTCCATTCTGTTTTTGAATAAAAAATAAACTTTTATTTACATCATGTCTCTGAAAATAAAGTACATTTTGCCGTTATATATAATATTTCTTGAGAAATTTGCCATTGATAGGTATCATAGCGACTCTGCCCTCCATATCTGTTAATTGATAGGCTCCATTGGAGAAGACTTTATTTACACATACGACCCTTCCCATTTTGCCTCGAACTTGACTTTGCTCATATGTGTCATAGTCATAGGACGTTTGACTGTAAGAACCAACTCGCCTTCTTGAAATGTCCGCACTCTGACTTTGCGATTGAAAGCTTTTGAGATCTGGGCTTGATAAAGTTCAATATGCTGTTGAGCCAGTAACCTTTTCTCGTCGAACGCCTCCAACTCTTGAAGCCGAAGACGATCATTGTTTTCTGTAGTAAGTTCGTTAGCAATAGTGATCCTCGATGATAGAATTTGAATTTCCAGGGGTAGGACAGCTTCACATCCATATACTAGAGAAAAAGGTGTACAACATGTAGGATTACGAACAGTAGTACGATATGCCCATAAACATTCTTCAAGTTTATCACTCCAATTACGTTTGTTGATAGAGACAAACTTTTTGAGGAGTTTGATAATGGTCTTGTTGAATGCTTCAGCCAACCCGTTAGCCGCAGGATTATAGGTCGTCGAGACAACATTATTGATTCTGTTGTCATCACAGAACCTATTAAACTTTTGGCTGATGAATTACGGTCCATTATCATGGATGATTCAGCGAGGGACACCAAATCTGTATATTACATGATGTTTGATGAAGTTGATGACACTACTCATTTTAACTTCAGCCAATGGTATAGCTTCTGTCCACTTGGAGAAATAATCGGTTATAGCTAAGATGAACCGATGTCCTTTAGATGGAGGAGGATTGATAGGGCCAATTATGTCAATGCCCCAAGCTTCAAAAGGCCATGAGTCAGCAGTCGGAAGAAGAAATTCTGATGATTGGTGAATGAAATCTGCATGAATCTGACATGTATGACATTTTCTTGCATAGTTAATAGTATCTGATACCATAGAGGGCCAGTAGTAGCCCATACGTCGAATACGATCATGTAGTTTAGGACCAGGCTGATGTGCTCCACAAACACCATCATGAGCTTCACATAATATCTGCTTTGCTTCATCACCAGCAAGACACCTCAAGAGTAATCCATCAAAAGTTCTTCGATAGAGTGTTTTAGTAGTATGATTATAATAGAATCGAAGCGATCGACGACGGATACTTGTAGCTTCTTTAGGATCTTCTGGCAAGATGTAATGTACTGCTAAATCAATGAAAGGTGCTCTCCAGTCTGTATTACAAGCGCGACGTACATGTTCGATGGAGAACCTTTTGAATGAAGAAGCTATCTTGGTTGCTGCTTCATGGTATGGTACTAGATCTTGATGTCGGACTTCATATATACCTCTAACCTGATTAACAATTAGTTTAGAGTCGTTATATACTTCGAGATATTCGATATCCAGTTGTTTGGCTAATTGGAGTCCAATGAGCAAGGCATTGTATTCTGCCACATTGTTAGAGCATGATTCATCTAAAGAATAAGCCCTTTGAATAGTTAATCCATCGGGTGAAACAAAAACAATTCCTACTCCAGCCACAAGGGTACCTCCAGGTCCAATTCTAGAAGCTCCATCAAAGAACAACCTCCAGGTAGAAAATTCTTCTGAGATCATATTTGATTCTAATGTTTCGTCCGGAATCTCATCATAGAGTTTAGATGTCTCAGGGACATGATGAGCTGCTAAGAAGTCAACAAGTGCCTGGCCTTTCACAGACTTTTGAGGAACATAAACCATATTATATTGTGCTAGTAATATGGCCCATGTGACAAGCCTAGAATTGAGAGTACTTGGCTTCTTCATTAAGACTCGAAGAGGATTGACTCGGAATATGACATGAATAGTTTGGCCTATGATATAATGTCTTATCTTCTGAATAGCAAACATTAAGGCTAAACATTCCTTCTCTACCGGACTATAACGATGATCAGCTCCAATCATCGTTCGGCTAAGATAGTAGATGGCTTGTTTATGACCTTCCTTGTTCTTTTGAGCTAGCAAAGCTCCCAATAAATGATCCATTGTCCGGACATACATTAAGAAGGGTATTCCTGAGATCGGTAGTACAAGAACTGGTGGACTCATTAAATACCGCTTTATGTCGTCAAATGCTCGTTGACATTCTTTCGTCCAAACGAAAGATACATATTTCTTTATTAATTGAGTAAATGGTCTGCAATATCCAAATAAATTTGAAATGAACTGCCTGATGTACGCAAGTCGACCTTGGAATCCTCGTAGCTCTTTTGGGTTGCGTGGAGGACGCATCTCATGATTGGCTTTGATCTTCTCAGGATCAACGTGTATACCCTTAGAGGTAATGACGAAGCCAAGAAACTTACCACTAGAGACACCCAAGAAAGACTTAGTGGGGTTCATTTTGAGTTGATGCTGGCGTATTAGATTGAAGATAGTTCTTAAATCTTGAATATGATCTTCCTTGAGACAACTTTTGACAACAATATCGTCAATATAGCATTCGACAGTCTTTCACAGATGATCACAAAAAGGGCATGACCGTATAACAGTACATACCCCGAGGAGTACGAAATGAAGTATGTTTCTCATCTTCAGGATTCATCTGGATTTGATTATATCTAGAAAACCCATCCATAAAAGAAATTTGTTCGAATCCACATGTATTGTCGATCATGACATCAGTAATTGGGAGAGGGAACTCGTCTTTAGGGCAAGCATCATTGAGATCCCGAAAGTCTATGTAAACTCAAACTTTTTTGGTCTTCTTCAGAACTGGTACAATGTTGGCTACCCAGTCAGCATGCTGTTCTTCTTTGATAAAACCGTAAGCTATAAGCTTTTTGACTTCATCATCAACTACATCCATCATTTCAGTCTTGAATCGCTGTTGTTGTTGTTTGACCGGCTTGGTATTTGACAGAATGTTAAGCTTGTGAGTTGCAATTTGAGGATCTAATCCCGGCATATCTTCATAACTCCAGGCGAAGACATCAATATATTCACGAATAAGATAAATTAACTCTTGTTTATCATACTCTGGGAGATTTTTGCTAATAAAGATTGGTCGTGATACACCCTCCTCTCCAATATCGATCTGGACTAGTTGATCCTCAGTAGGTGGTTCTCGTTGTTCGAAATGAAGTTCCCACTGATTGTCCATCTTTTGTGCCCAAGGGTCCACTTCAGAAGCTTTTTCAATGTCATCTTCGTCGTCTTCCGAGAATTCGGCAGACACCATGTTAGAAGATACCATTACCCTATGAACATGACCAATGCTGGTGTCAGAATCCTATGAAATAGAATCAGAAGAGTTAGGTCGCTCTTCTTCATCAGATTTAGAAGGTTCTGGAGTTGGAAGTGGTGAAGCATAACCCAGTCCTCGCTTTGATTTACTGTGGTATTGTTGTGATTTTTCTTTTGGAATAACAATACGAAGGGGAGTCCGCCTTCCTTTACCATTGTTGAGGCCTGTTCTGAAATCATAACCCATTTTACAGATGATGGCTTTGGATTGTAGACTACAGCGGCGTAATTGTAGCCTTCATGTATCATCTCTATTATCATTATAGAGCATAATTTTTGGTTCCTCTCTTTTGTTGAAGAATATAGGCTTTTCATTTTTCTTTCAAGACGGTACTAAGAAGTACGACTCTTGTATTGAATCCAATGATACCATATTTCGCAGAGATGATACGACTTCTATTGTAAGTGGTTTAAAGTTATCTAGCATATCCAAATAACACTGAGTATAGTAAAAGATATCAGTATACTGCAAAGGAGATGCTTTATTAATTTTTATACCATCATTTATAACAGGAACTTTAGCCTTAGTAGGCTTAGTCAGATTGATGACAAGAGGGGGTGAAGAAGAACGAGAAGGAGGAGGGAGCTTCTTGCGACGAAGATCGATTACAAGCGGCTCAGAAGAGGTAAGCTCCCTTTGTTTCCGACTATCACCCTTGGGCTGCTTCTCATGGAAAGGAAGATAGATAGTCAGTGGTTTGGAAGACTGAGGACATGAGGTGCATCCTTTGACGAGAATCACCAGAGTATCATTTGGCACACTCTTCTGTTCTTCATCCGTGTCCATTGCTAGTACTACCTTCATAAATTCTTTCTTGTACATGCGAGAATCGTTGCTGTATGCTTCAACCCCTTTGAAAGGATTCAGATCTGCAACCTCTTTTTGGACTTCTCCATTACCATCCATATATTTGAAACATTGGTGGAGCGTAGAGGGTACAATATTGTGAGCATGGAGGAATGGCCTTCCCAATAAAGCGTTGTATGAGCCATGATTGTCAATAACATAAAAAGTTACCTTTGTACGAAGATTGCCAATTTGAAGTTTTAGGCGTATCTTCTCCAAAAGTTTACTTCTTCCTTGATTAAACCCCAGGATGGTAGTGATAGTCGTAGAAAGGTTATGCACTGGGATCTTCAAAGCATCCAGTAAAGACTTCGACATGATGCTAAGTGCGGACCTTGGGCCAATCAGAATGCGATCTACTTTCATGGTGTCCACATACCCCGTGAAATAGAGAGGACGATCATGACGATTGTCTTCTAACAACATGTCATCTTGTGTAAAAGTGATATTGGACATTAATTCAAATACACTATGACAATGTACACAGCTTACTGGCTCCTTTTCAGGCTTTTTGAGAAGAGTAAGATAAGCGTCAGCCTGCAACAAGGCTTCACTTAACGTCTTTCGAGTCTCTTTTGAGAGACGTAAGAGTTCAAATATTGACAATCTTGCTGGAGTATTGGCCAATTGAGCCAATATGTCAAAATTATATGGCTTCTCAAGTCCGAGAGATGAGAACTTCTTCAATGCTTTATCAAAGCGGACAGGTTGTTTCCCCTTATCTGCTGCTGTTGGTTTAGGAGGAGATGGTTCGACCATCGGCAAGAATGTAGATGGTATATTCTCGTCAGGAGAAGATAATGAAGGAGGAACATCAGGAGAAGGAGCAGGTTCTCTTGATTTTCAGAATACTCCCGAAGATACGGTTTTCCTGATCTAGTGCTCATTAGAATTTCTTCTTCTGTTACTGGTTCAAAGGATACCATATTACAGTTCTTGGGTTTAGATCTGGAATGCTTCTTTTGCTTAGAAGAGGAAGGCATTTCAAATTCTGCTACCAGATCTGGGTGAATCCATATAATCTCTCCTCTATCAGTTGACAGCGGAACAAGACCTTCATTTTATGGAGGTGGAAGATTCACGATCTCAAGAGTAGTCCTTGGAATGGGGACAACACCATCTTGTACAAGTTGTGGTAGAAAATCAACAAATTGTAGAGAAACTACATTAGCAGTCACCGTTTTCTCATTCTGTTGCAGAGTAATTGCTCCAGAGTTGACCAACTCCTAGATTTTACCCTTGAGCACATAACATGCTCTGGTTGGATGCCCTAAAAATCTGTGATAAACACAGTATTTAGGGTGATCAGTTTTACCCACTTCTTCTGGTCGTTTTGCTTATGTAAGCTGAAGCTTATTGCTTTTGATCAAGCAATCGAAGATGTTTAAAGTATCATCTTCATCAAAAGAATACTCTTCTTTTGGACGAGTTGTCTTCTGTGGTGGTGCTGATGGAGTGGATGTCGTCTGAGTGACGTTGACAACCAAAGACTCCTTGCCTTTAAGATTAATGGCCAATGTATCTTTACTCTTGCGGTTATTCTGACGATTACTACCCCCGGGTGTAGAATGTTTATCTTAGTTAGGATGAGTCATTTGGACTCCTAACAGTTTTAACTTTTCAGCACTGACCTCGGCTGCTTTGGCATTGACAAAAAAAGAAGGCCAATCCTAGAATTGTGTAGATCCTGTCCACATACTGATAATAGGCAACAAGTTTGATTTGCAAGTGTCTATTGTTACAGCAGATGAAGTTCCTAAAGGTATTTTGAGTGCCTCTCGACAGAATCTTTCAATAAAACTCTCCGTGGATTCATTATGCCTCTGTTTAATCTTAATGAGGGCAGACATTGTCATGTCGTTGACTCCTTCGTAGAATCGTTCTAAGAACATTTGCTTAAAACCACCAAAAAAGTGATGCAGCCATCAGGCAGGCTACGATACCAGTCGTATGATGTGCCAGCTAAACAACCGACGAAAACTCTGGTAAGAAGAGTATCATTTGGCTGTAATTGATCAGTCATCACTTCAAAATGATTGATGTACTGACTAGGAGAAGTGCTGCCATCAAACAGCATGATGGTTGGGAGCTTATATTTAGGAGGAAATGGAACCTCCTTCCACTTTGTAGGATATGGTTGTTTTATGCCCAATCTTTGTAGGCCATCCTTCTGCTTGAAGGCCTCAAACTGAGTGCGCAGAAGTTTTATAGCCTCATTTGCATCCCCTGATGTTTGAGAATTGGTGGGCTGGTTAGAAGTGTTGGGAGGCGGAACAGCGTGATAATTAAAACCCCCAGCACCAGACTGACTGGGATCAACTTGAATTGGTACTGAAGCAACCTGAGGAGGTGGTACCCCTAGACTAACAGGTACGGAAGATGCTATAAGCTCTGGATTTATAGCTGGGTTTATAACCAGTGGCACTGTATATTGAGCCACGATTATAGTATGCATTCTTGCGACCATCTCTGCCATGGTCTTCAATTTGTCCACTAGTGCAGCAATTCGTTGTTCTTGATTGGCTGAACTAGAAGCATCTTGATCTTTCGTAACGGTATATGCCATCACTTCTCTTGCTGCTATTGATGAGATAGTTTGTTCAGAACTTTCACTATCTGTATCAAACTCTGAGAAATAGTCTTCTCCTACATGAGTGATGGGGAGATCTTCTTGATTAAAGACACCTTGGTTCAAATGTCGATTCCTCGATCTAGTGTATTGAAAGACACCTTCATTGGATGCATGGATCCAATCTAAGTATTACTGACTAGGATTACGAGATGTATTACGTCTTGGACGTTTCCCACCTCCAGTGCCTTGAGAAGTGTAGCTTCCCTTTCCGGAGAATTTTTTTAAAATATTTTTATTATTTATTTGATTTAAATAGTGATTTTAGAATTTTACAAATATTTATTTAGTTAATTATTACGATAGATGATTTTAGCCATAGTTGAGATTTGGAATACAAGCCGACTAGGAATCATGGCACGGTTAGTGCAGTGGCGTGCTTTGACTAGTGTTTAGCCATGGTAGGGGAATGTCGAGCCATAGGAGTGTCCTAACTAGGAAAACCAGGACAAGTTATAGCATGACCATTATAAATAAGTTTAATTAATTATTATTATATTTATTGACTTGTAGGAGACATATTTGGTGTCGATTTAGCCCAGACTTGACCCGAACCCAACAGAAGTCCATGTAGGCATTTAGTGTACGCCAGGTAGACATATTTTATGTGTGTACAAATATTTATTATCTATTTTTAGGAATTGACAAATAATTTCTAAATATTTGTTGTATGTAAATTAGATGTATTTAATGGTGTTTTAGAAAATTTGTAAGGTTTTTAGGACCAGAGAAAGATGGTGTAATATGATACACTATACATATTATTGGTTTATTATTATCATTATTATTATCATCATCATTATTATTATTATTATTATTATTATTATTATTATTATTATTATTATTATTATTATTATTATTATTGTTGTTGTTGTTGTTGTTGTTGTTGTTGTTGTTATCATTATTATTATTATAGATCCTATAATTGGTATTAAGAATATTAATTTTTGTGAACTTTGGAGTATTTGGGAATAGATGGAAAATATATATAGTGAAATATATAATATAATATATATATATATATATATATATATATATATATATATATATATATTTTATATATATATATATATATATATATATATATATATATATATATATATATATATATATATATATATATAGTGATATAAAATATATATATATATATATATATATATATATATATATATATATATATATATATATATATATATATATATATTTTATATCACTATATATATATATATATATATATATATATATATATATATATATATATAAATATATATATATATATATATAGTGATATATATAGTGGTATATATATATATATATATATATATATATATATATATATATATATATATATATATATATATTTTTTTTATATATATATATATATATATATATATATAAAAATATATATATATATATATATATATATATATATATATATATATATATATATATATATATATATATATATATATATATATATATATATATGCATCATAAGCTAACAATCCACACCAGTGGATCATAGCCCCAGCCCAACCCGATAAGTCCCCAGCCGAGCTGAAATCCTTCACAGCCTATAATTATACAGAGAAGAATAAGGGGACACATAAGTAGCAGCAGCTACCCCATACCAACCTAGCCTAAGGCCTGAGCCCAACCCGACACCAGTTTTTCCAGCCTAAAACCCAACCCTATAACTCCCAGCCCGAACCCACCTGAGTTGAGGCCCAACCCGCAAGGCTTGAGGCCAATGGCCTAGTCTGAGTCCCCAACCTACCGAGACTTCACGCGCACAGCCGCGTATATGTATATGAGTATTGATGAGAGAACAACTCGAAACCCTAATCGAATCCACCCGCGCCACCACCCCGTGGTCCGACGACGGCGCGCCACCCTCCGCAGGGGCCACCCCCGCGTGTGGCCGTGCGAGGCCGCCTGGCGAGCGCGCGGGTATTGACAGCAACAGCAGCAGTTGTAGCGATGAAGGCGAGTTCGCGATGGAAATTCTTCCTCCACGCTCGGCGTCGTCGTGAGCCATTTTCTCCGGTATGATCCCTACATAACCAACTCCTAGTCCCTTCAGTTACTTTGATTTTAGCCGCCCTAGGGTTCCCGAAAAATTGACGAAAAAGTCGACGAAAATCCTGTTCGTAAACAGGGTATTGTACCATCCCAATGACCTGTTTGGAAGGCCGTTTCTGGTCGATCCAGTACGAAATCTTGGAACCTATTTAGAAGGACTTAATGACAACCTATAGGACACTAGAACGCAGTTAATACTTTTTAATTTCGTTTATGTTTCAGCAAGATAATCCAGCGTGAAGTTCAACAAAAAACCTGTTTTTCAAAATATAGAAAATAGGAAAAACCGTCAACACGACGTGCGTCCCGCCATTTCGGGCGACGTGGTCGCGCACCGTAAGTATCGAAAGGTGCGTAACAGCTTCGTGGTCGTGTAGGCTTTGACGGAATTCAAATCGGCCGCGTGTGCGCGACGAATTTGATACGTATCCGTCGAAATTCACCGTATCGTGCACTTTGCAAATTCTCCAATTACTTTGTGCACACTCGTCAGATCGAGATAAAACTTACGCCAGCAGGACCATATCATTTTTCTGGTCCTGTATGCCGAGTTTGGTCCGATTCTGAGACTGTTGACAAAATCACCGTTTTGCGGGCCCCGCAGTTCCACTCAACGGGCAATTTTGTGTACGGCCCGCCGAAATCCAACTTTGGATATACGGTTGGGTTCGTATCGGAAAACCGGATCCGTAAACATGTAGTTTGATGACTTTAGAGACCATTGACTCTGGCACGCTTTTCAGTACAAAGCGGGTCCAACGGCGGACATCGTTTTTGCCCAAAATTACCGTTTTGCCCCTGTGTCCAGAATTGGACTTAAGGACAGACAATCCTAGCTAATTTGACTATTCTGAGAATGTTGGCGATGTTTGTTTCAGCTTTCGGAGACAGTTGTGATGACTTGGACTGTATGGCTTACCAGTTGACGGTATTTTATTGGTTCTTCGCGCTGCCACCAGGCAAGTATACCTTGCCCACTATACAGTATTTTATGCATTTTCTATATTGTTGTTTCTTTTCTGTCATATTTGGTTCTTGCTTCTCTTGTTCGTGCCATTACTATTTTTCTCACTTTATGTGCACATACGTTATTTCTTTCCTTCTGTATATCACTCTAATTCATGTATAGGTCCTGATAGTGTTGCCTTGTCGCGAGTCACATTCACTTGATATGTCTTGACCTGTTAGTTGTACTTGACTTCATTCGACTTGACTGGACACCTGTATAGTTTCTTGTGACATAGAGGACAGTTTCTAGGCATACGGGCTATACGATAGTTTCTGTTGGCCGGTAGTTCAGATGAGCTTCGGTTGTATTGATTATTCTGTTGGCCGTTAGTTTCGTGCTACGGTTGTGATATTCTGTTGGTCGTTATTCTCGGAGGAGATGCGATTGTGATTATTCTGTTGGTCGTTAGTTTCGGATGAGCTACGATTGTCATGGTACTCTGTCTATTAGCCCAAGTGTTGAACATTGTCCTTGATGTTGCGTTATCATGTATTTGTTTAGAAGTAGAGTGTCATATTTCTGTCATTCCCTTTATGCATATTATTTACTGTCATAGTGGCATGTTTTATGTATCTTGCTAGTCCTCTGAGGACCTGATGATCTCTTCAGGTTTAGCGATTGTACGGAGTTAGTTAGCAGAGCGAGATGGTACAAGATTGCGATGCATGATACATGTATTTGCTTGTGATATTTCTTTATTATCCTTTCGTGCCTTATATTCAGTACCATGATATACTCTGCTTATTTATAGACTCATATCATTCTTGGAGTCTAATCGAACAATATGCTAATGGGCTGCAGACCATGACCCATACTTGTTCATTCTTGTTTATATGATTCATGTGGATTGAGATACAGTTTAGATTAGACATGACCTTGACAGCTTATACGTACTCGAGTCGGGCTGGAGTCCGCTCGATACGTAGCTGGCTTGCTCACGAGCTCGCGCCCGAAAACCGGGTACGGGTCGTAACAAGAAGTCATGTTGACAGAAGCATATAATAGCTCATCTTCATCTTCTATTATATGTTCAGGAGTTGAAGCATAGTTCAGACTATCGAAGACAGATCGTCGAGCCGATTGGCAACAACAGTTGATACGACTTCATGAAGGCAGTAGCGATTTGAAGCGCGATTAGGAGGTGAGGGAGACATCCCTGTAATTTCCCGTCTTTGTGTAAGACATTACCGTAAATCAGTTACAACTACAGGACGAGAAGAAGTTAGAGGAACATATTCCTTAATAATGTTAGGAACATGTCTCCTATTCTTCAAATGTTTAGTTCCCTGGGTGTACAAAGATGTACTCAACTCATTAGCATAGGTGGTTGGGTCTTTCTTTTCAAACTTTGGCTTTTGGTACAAATTGGCCTTTGGCGTAGGGTTCTTACGTTTTGCCAAAGTTGATACTGGTTGACGCCTATTGAGATAAGCGCATAAATCTGAAAATTATGCTCCAGGTGTCTCTGTTCGTGATACCCTCAATTTTCCTTGCTTGGATCTTAAAATTTGTATGGTGGGAAGGTCTTGATCAAACCCCATAGGGGTAGGTAAGATACCTCTTTGGTCAGTATTCTTTCCAATATCAGAGATCCGAAGACCTCTGTTTAAAGGAATAGAATCCGATAGATCTTTCTCTGAGTCATAGACCAGGGAAGTTTGAGAAAAAACCAAAGGGTGCTTTCCTTTATTTTGTGAAGGGTTAGCTAAGAAGCCTTTCCCTTTGTTCTGTCGTGAGACCATTTTAGGCACAGATTACGCCAATTGAGGAATTGTCAAAGGACTCTTCCCTTTGTTCTGTCTTGTGTTAGCACTAGAATATTGATTCTCCAAGTTCAGAACTTGAGAATTAGAAGAGGAAATAGCCAAAAGACTAGTTCCCTTGAGTTGCGCCAGAGTAGCAGACTGCGCCTGAGGTGCTGATTGCTTAGGTTGTGCCATAGTCCTACAGGCTAATGATGGTGCCTTGGAAGCAACATGGGTAGACTGCCCCTCAACGATGGCTTGAACAGACTGCGCCTTGGCAGCAAAGAGAATAGTAGACTATATGTGGGCAGCATGATGAATGTGTTGGGCACGGGCAACAGAAACAAGCTGTGCCTGAGCCGCCGAGACAGACTGTGTCTTGGCCACTGAACACTCAGGTTGTGCCTGGGTAACAGTGACCATGGGAGATTTAGGAACCCACACAGTCATATTCTTGGCGATAGCCGCTGTACGCTTGTTGCTCTTAGTGCTAATCATATCCTTATAGGCTGTCTGGTTGACTTAAACAACCAGCATCTTCTGTGTCTTGCCGATCGACGCAGTGTCACATTGAGTTGTCACCTTCTCGTCGGAGGAGAAAGTCTTCAGCAGAGTCGCCATTTTGTTTGCAAAAAATAAAAAGTTTATTCCAAACTTAAAAAAAGAATAGTACAAAGTACAATAAATTTTAGGAAAGTACAACTGAAGGAATCTGATCAAAAGACGATCACTTTATCCCTTGGACTATGTGAACTTGAAGACTGTAGCCTCTGGAGAATGCAGCAGCAATTTTACAAGAGTTCTTGATCTCTGTGCGTATGTATCTGATGATTTCACAATGATTGGAAACTCTATATATAGAGTTCAAGAAATAATTGTTTTAGAAGTTATTCTGATGTGCGCGAGGCTAGATTGTGCCATATAGGTTGCGCCAACCTCCCGTTGCACCAACTTTCATTCATTTGTTAAGTCGTGTACTAATTGTATTTAGACGCGTGGCATCATGTGATTGAGATGTGTGTGGTCGTGTACAGGATAGTAGACACGTCCTGAGAGATTAGTGGCATGTGCGCCACGTCATCCTGCTTTAGAATGTAAGTTGTCTCAACTTCATCAGGTTGTGCGAGCTTTAGTAAACTGTGCCTGATTGAGCCGCGCCTAGACACGTGGCAGCTTTTGAGCCGAAGTCATTCAGATTACGCCTAGGCGCAACTAAAGATTTTATCTGGATTGCACCTAGGTGCAACTTACGAAGTGTACAGAACAGCTGTCTACCAACTCTCCTTAAGCGGCACAATTAACGAGATTCGAAGAGATTTTCCTCGTTCAATGTGATGTCAGTGCTGTCAGGTAATGATGGCCATTAAGTGTCAGACGCCACGTAGATTTTGGTGCAATAAGACTGGGTGCAGTCTGATATCAGGCGCAACCTGATCAGTGGCGCAGCTTATTCTCTGAGCTTCATATCAGTGGCGCAACCTGATATTTGGGGCACAACTTGATCTCTGATTAGTATGTTCAGGGCGCAACTTAATTTTTAGGCTCTACAATGATGTTTTATTTTGATCAGATATGACTATGTGGATTCCTGAATTTTGATGATTGTTCGAGTGTTTCGCGGAACGAAGAGAATATAGAGGGTATCATTACATAATTTTTACTCGACTTTCCAAGCACCCAAAATCTGGTACGATTGCAACATTTTGGTAGTTGAGAGGCTTGTTTTCTGATAGCTTGTGATCATTGATTCATAGGATTCTTGTGAGCCAGAGGGCCTGACATTGATTATGATATTTAGCTTAGTATCTGGAGATCATCTTTTCTGACATGATATTTATTCCATCGTTGATGGGAGGCTACTGATATATTGATCCGTTGGATAGACCGACTGATGATTAGAGCTGTAGGCTTTCATGTGTGCTTGATATAATATTATAATAGAGATTCTGACCATGTACCAGATCTGATATCCATGCCACAATATGGGCAGATGACTTCATGTGACTGATTGATTGTCCTTGTTTCTGACATGACCACGTGTATCCGTGCTATGATTCCAGCTTATCCATTGGGGTACTGGCCCTGATTCTATTGGCACTTTGAGGTGCTATCTTCTTGATTATATTGCACTGCGGTACAATCTTTATATTTTAGCTATATGATATGATTACCTGTACGGGTACCTTGGTAGTTGGCCTGTACTCTTAGCGTGGTCAGGATTGCTTGCTTGCTTGCTTGTTGCACAACACTTAGAATGAATCACAACTAGGACTATAGGTGTCGAGGTTGATTTTTACTTAGTGTTCCCGTACTGAGGTACGACATCTAGGAGGATGATCATGTGACCACGACATGTGATTCCGGATAAATGTATGGATAATTTAGGCAACTTAAACTGGTAGAAGCATTGGGAGGGTGTAACTGCATGTTTTCAAAAATGAGGGTAAATTTGTCATTTTTCATATTCCTATATTTTTGTAAATATTTATTTATTATTATTGTATTTTGGGGATTTGTTTAGTTGGGCTGGAGTTTCGTCTAGTTTTGACTTGTGTTAGTGGTCCGGGTAGTTTAGACTCTAGTCGTCCAAAGATTAGATATACATGGCCCACAAACTCATCTCATTAGGCTAGTGCATTCAGACTAAACCCACATGACAAGTTTAGTCATTTAAAGATTAGAAACTTGACTCTTTTGACCCCAAACCTTTGCATACTCCTAGTTAACCAAAGGAAGACTTGATGAGGGCAACTTAGACATTTTCCAAACCCTTTTAGGGCTCCCATATGGCAGCCTACCTTCCTATTAAAGCCCCACTTCATCTTCTTCCTCTTTCCATTTTCATTTCAAGCCCTAATTTATGAGCGTTTTCTCCAAATTGTTCCTACACCCAAATTTTCTCCAAATTGAGCCAAATTCGTTTCATTCTCTTTTTCTTGGAGAGAAGAAGCCTCTATTGGCTAGCTAAGAAGGGATTGGAAGGATTTGGAGCCTTGAAACTTGATGGAGATCTAGATCTAGGAATTTTACATTGAGAATCCATTTTCCTTTTGGTATGAGCTATCTAAACCCTTCCATTCCATTTCATTAGTGTAACTACATTCATTTAGGACCCCATTTGCATTAGGGTACCATTATGGAGGAGTTGAGGCTCTCCTCTTCCTATTTGAAGGTTTTTCTCCTTTCATTTTGATACAAATTGGGAGAAATCGAATTTATGGCCACCAAGTGTTCGATACGTGTTCCCAAAGGAACTTTCGTGTCCTTTTTGAGTCGAGATTGGGTGTATGTATCCTAAATAGGATACGTGGTGTTGTGTTATAGTATTTCATGATATACATGGTTAGCTTTGGATTTATACATGTGTTTCTTTTGTCCAAAATAATCCAAATTTGTCATAATATTCATCCATATTTTTAGTAGCCATAAAAATTTAGAAATGTCATAACTCCTAGCTCAAGATTTTGATTAATCTTCCATTTTTTTAAAAAAAACCGTATCGAAGTTAGATTTCCAAATACATATATTAATATGCCAAATTAGTTCTAGAATTTTTGTAAAACTGTTTGAGGGTCAGTTGTCCGAAAGACGAACGCGTTTCGGTGTTTTCCGCGATTCCGGGAGCTTTCGGACACGAAAATGCGATCCGTTTGAAGTTTCGAAAAGCTAATACAAAGGACTATGACATATTTTAATCCTAGAATTTAGTGAATATGTATAATAGGTGCAGTATTAATTTTAAGTGGAAAACTGACTATACGACATAGGCATTTTGTGTATCATATGAGCCCATGTAGTATGAATATTAAGTGAATGTAGGTATCATAGGTTGTCAAGTATATGTATGATATAGTACATATATATATATATATATATATATATATATATATATATTTTATATATATATATATATATAAAATAAATAAATAAATATATATATATATATATATATATATATATATATATATATATATATATATATATATATATATATATATATAATATATATATATATATATATATATATATATATATATATATATATATATATATATATATATAATTATTGTTAGGTAATATGTGTTAGTTAGTGTGTGTTAATGTTGATATAAATGGTTATCAAGTAAGCCAAATGTAGATAAGTTATGTGTCAATGTATTAAAGTTGTGGGCAAGGTACTAGTGTAATACTTGGGTACCATAAGGATATTGGTATCGTGACACTCAAGTATCATGAGTAAGGATAAGTGAGTATTAGAACTTGAGTAAGGTATCCTATTTGGTATCAAGTATTAGTATTAGAGTTAGTTGGATAAGTATATGGGAGGATAAGGTATTAGTCAAGATATTAAGATATTGGGTATTAGAACTAGGTAATAGATAATATCATGATGTCAAGTGCTAAGAGTAGGATGATTGTGTCCATGTGTGTGTGAGTGGTTAGATATATGTTATAATACCTTAAGTTAGTGTCTAGAGTGTAGTTAGTGTTATATGTTAGATAGATGGTTTGATATGATAGTTAGAGTTTGTTAGTTAGATGTCTATTTATGTTAGAGTTAGATATCTTAGGATATAAATATCTAAGTTAGATATATTAGAGTTAAGATACTTGGTATCTTGAGATACAAAGTAGTATCTTAGGATACTAAGGTAATGTGAGATATCTTAGGATATTGGTTTACCGTCACCAAGGTAATGGGGTTTACCCTATTACAAGGTAAGGTATTGAGTTACCTTCAAGGTAATGGGTTTACCTTCAAGGTAATGGAAATTACCTAAGGTAGGGGTAAGGTAATAGCAAGGTATTGGTAGGATACTAGGATAGATGGTTAGAGACCAGTCTAAGGTTTATTTAGGATCTATTAGCCTAGGTTAGTGGGCTATCTACTAGCCTAAGATAAATATTACTAGGAAAAGAGTATTACCTAGTATCCAAGGTATTGGGATACCTTGGTAGGTAATGGTTAGAATTAGGGTATTACATAGATGGATAAGATGTTAGGATATGGACTACAGTTGGTATCCTAGATTATAGGATATTATCCCATGGGTAGTGTATAGAGTATATCTATATATATGTTGAGTTGGTTATCTACCATTTTGGGGGAGAAGGGTATAATGTATATGTATATATTAGAGTATCTTAGGATAGTTAACATGTTTAGTATATAGCACTTTTGGTTTTGATCGACAGTATTGCGTAGATCTGAGTTTCTAGATATAATTTTTGAGTATTTTGAGGTATTGATCTATCAAATGTTTTAATTTGTGAAAACTATTACTTCCATGTTGTAGGAAATTCAATTCTATGCAATTTTGACTTTTAAAAATCCGAATTTCGATTTAAAATGAAGTTTTTTTGGCCGAAACAAGTTTTGGCAAAAATCTGGATTTTGTTGCTGTTTGGAAGATCGGTATACCGACAGTATGCCGAAGTATACCGACGGTATGCCAATTTTTGTACCAGAAACTTTTTGTCTTTAGGCTGGAATACCGTCGGTATGCCGCCGTATACCGCCGGTATGCCGTTTTATGTCGTTTTAGGCTATTTTTGCCCGTTTTTGTCCATTTTTGTCCTTTTTGTTTGTTTTTGATTTTTTCTCAATTGTAATGGACTATTAACATGATTAGATGACCTTGGAAAGTTAGTAAATGATTGTACATCCTATATATGTGACCCATGCTTATGTTCATGTATTGTTCTATGTCCAGATTATAGATAGTGGCCTGTCATGGTGCACTTCAGATTACTGTATATGCCTAGCTCGATTTAGTGGCTCGTAGTAGCGCACTCATGTACTGATTTTCTTGATTGAATTCTAGATTGAGATTTAATTTCTGATTGACTTCTAGATTGAGACTGAATACATGTTTTTATTGACATCGTAGATTTAACTTGTTATATGTCTAATCTATTTGCATCTTGGCAATGGACAATCGAGTGTGAGTATTGTCTATTGTATCGCACATAATGTGTATTGAGAACATTTGTCAGAGATATCTCGCAAATGACTTGTACCTATGGCTCGTCATTATAGGATGATTCTTGAGTGTCCACGACTTGAGAATTAAAAATGAATGTTATAGGTAATTGACTAGTAAACTCATATAGATCATTGGGAGGGGAGGACACTTCATGCTACCGCATACTCGGATCGCTATGGACCCCCTCAGTGGCAGGGATAACCCCGATTGGTGTGGGCCTCTGTCCACTATTGATTGAGTAGATAATTATCTACTATTGATATGTTATTGAGTAGATATTGTTTATCTACTATTGATGTGTTTCATTTTTGGAGTATATGTTTATCTACTATTGATTAAGATTGATTGGTTGATTGTATTTCTTTTCTTCTACCTTCGTCGCCCCCTTGGCCATCCGAGTTACTGCAGCGTAGGTGGTAGTGAAGTTTCTCAACTTGCATACTAGTAATTAGGATTGTGATAACCCTAGCTAGTTAATGATATCAAGCCGTAGTCAATGATTGGCTGTGCACTTTTGATTGTGTGTTACCTTATATGCTCTTGTATCGATGAGTGGCCAAAGGCTAAGTTCTGCTAGGGAAAAGATCTGCAACTCCGGTCCTTGTTTGGTTTAAGGGTTGTAGCTCCGATTTCTAGTAGTTCCTAAATCCCTTATTGCTCATCGGATTATTCTGTTCTATAGCTGTATAGTTCAGTATTTCCATTCAGTCATTTATATTCTTGAGATACGTGCATTAGTACCGCACTAGTCTCGACCCGCATTTATTTACTTCTGTCATTATGTTATTGTGTTGTTGTTGGGTTTTGTCGTGCACCTCGAGCTTCCTTGTGGTACTTGCTCTTTGGGGCCTGATCCCACTGGTTTTGTTTGGCCAGATTTACCGCTGGGGCCCGAGGGTTCTCCCTACCTTTCTCTGGATGACCCGCCGCCGGCTTAGATCTGCGGTTGTTCCTCCTCGCGAGTGGGTTCCCTCTTCTTACCACTTGCGGTTCATTTCATTTTGGTGGTGTTAGCTAGGGCATATGTTAGCCCTATTATTTTGAGACTTTCTCAGACTTCGGTCAACATGATGTATTATATTAGATCTAGACTGATATAGTAATCATGTATATTGGTACTTTGCTAGTATAGCATTTGTATTCACTAGCTTCATGATCATGTATGATACAGTATTTTGGGATGCCTCTTTACTTTCATATTTGATATACTCTTGATACTTGTTGTTGTTGGATTGAGATAGGATTTGTTCGACCATAGGAGTCGTCAGTGGCATGCTAGAGTCTTCCCACTTGTCTTCTAGATAGCTTTGATCGTATATTGGGGTACTGGCGTACTCTAATACACGTAGCTGTCTTTGTTTCGCCCCTACTTTCCAGTATTCTGGTTCTGGGGCGTGAAAGAGTTTTTTTTGGATGGCCCATGTAGGTCTGTCTTCAGACTTGTGGGGGATTCATCATGTTAGAATCTCAATCCTATAATTGTCTTCATTTGATCTCCCTTTGCTTATCGTATTCTCGTTTTCCTAGAACTGTAAACATGTTTGACATATCCTTGTTCTGTTCTTATCCATTGTTGATACCTCGTGTCCTTATCTTTCAAGGACACACTACCGGCTTCTTCTTTCGAGGGTTCAGCTGCTCCGTCGTCTCATGCAGATCAGATGGAGGGTCATGAACAGACCCCTCCTCCGCAAAATCAGAATCCCGTACCATCTCAGCATCCATCGACAGCTCAATTTACTCCTGTCCCATCAGCTCAGCCAGCTGCGTCAGTCCCTTCAGTACAGCCAGCCCAGATAGACCAACGTGCCCTACTCGAGATGATGAGGGGTATGATGGAGGCACAACAGCAACAACATCAGAATCAGCTTCAAATCCAATAGCAGATGGTTTAGTTGTACCAGCAATTGTAGCAGGGCCATGACCATACCAACAACACCCTCTGCCAGGGTGTTACAGTAGCCTTGGAGGGGAGTGGTCGTCGGGGTCACAACTCAGCATCCGACTTTAGTCGCCTGCGTCCAGCTCAGTTCTTCGGCACCGAAGATACAGTATCAGCCGATTCTTGGCTTCAGGACACCGAGGCCATTTTGGAGGTAGCTAGGACTCCAGCAGAGGATATGGTAGCAGTGGTGAAGCTACAGTTATCAGACATTGCCCGTGACTGGTGGGTAGCACAGGAGATGGGTCTTCCTAGGCCTATTAGTTGGAAGACATTTCGGGAGTGCTTCCAGAGAAGTTCTTCCACACCTCAGCCAAGTTCTCGCTTTAGCAACAGTTCATCAACCTTCGTCAGCAGACGAGGACCGTGGATCAGTATGCGGCAGAGTTCAGTAGGCTCAGTCGATTTATATCACACATGGTAGCTTTCGATGGTGATAGAGCTCGAAGGTTCGAGCAGGGCATGCACTTTGAGCTTCAACAGCTCATGGTAGGCCATTTTTATGACACCTTTGATACAATATTGAGAGCAGCCAGATCCTTAGAGATGACCAGTCAGAGGATAGCAGAGAGGACCGGAGGTCAAAAGAGGTCACATTCGGCTGTGAGGAGCATTACCATTCAGTCCTCAGCCCCCGCACCAGCATTCAGAGCTCCCGATCACCGACCTCCTCGTCAGACAGTATCATCAGCCCCGACGATGACATCAGTACAGCAGTCTAGGCAGTCAGGACAGCCAAGATGTGATTACTGTGGAAAGCCAGGGCATACCAGGGCCCAGTGCAGGAGGGCCAACGGCCAGTGTCTCGGATGCGGGACATCTGATCATATGGTTCGGTCTTGTCTTCGTAGACGCCCAGAGGCATCATCAGTTGCCCCAGTGCCATTGGTGATTGAGGGTCAGAGGGGACCAACAGAGTCAGCACGATCCTATGTTCAGTGCTCGCTTCCGACGCAGTCCCAGTAATTTCAGCACCAGCGTCCAGCACAGTATGCCCAAGCCCAGCAGGCAGGGTCGAGCCAGCAGCAGACTACACGAATACCCCTGAAGCGTGGGCAGGCTTTCAACATGAGCTTGCAGGAGCTGTTGGCCGAGGGCGGTCAGATTGTAGGTAAGATTTTGAACATTTCCTTTAGTTTATCTTACTCTTGGGTTTTGTTGACGGTCTTGTATTCTATCTGTATTCGGAGTAGAAAGGTCGACTCGACATATTCGGTGAGTGAAGGCGAGTTTTTCGTTCCACTCTTCTGCTTCCGTATCTCGTGATATGCGATATCTATCATGTATCCCGACTACGTAGGTGCGTCCAGGATTAGTGTCATGTCTTCGACTAAGTCATTGATACCGGCTTACTTCGAGACTTGATCCTTGTCCACTTTGTGAGTCAACGTAGGCAAGCGAGGACGAATCCCTACTCAACTGGCTCAGGGGTGTATTATTCCATATACCTCCTCTTCTTGTATTATATATGTATGTATTTATTATTTTCTGTATTTATTTAAATTTTGTATCTCAAATATCACTTGTACACGAGATATTTTCTTTTGATGTGTTATGATTTTAGATTGTTTTGGCATGTGTATTTTTGCTCGAATGGCTTTAGGAAATTCCAAGGACAAAATTTTTCTAAGTTGTGGAGGGTTGTGAGACTCGTCCCACAGTATCGGTATTTATATACGGATACGTATTTTGTATTGTATTTCATATTTTCTCGGTTTTTGAAAAGTTTTAAAATTTTCCCAAATTATAGATTTTCTCCTTGGCCAGCATATCGACGGTGTACCAGAGTATATCGACGGCATACCGCTCGGACAGATTTTCCATATTTTAGATATTTTCGATTTTAGATATTTTCGTGAATAGTATTTCCGATATTTTTATGAATAGTATTTTGAATATTTTGATGAATAGTATTTAGATATTTTCGTGAATAGTGTAGATGTATTCTATTATCCAATGGATAATTGGTTTTCTTTCAAAGGCTAGGATTGATCTAGAATGTGACATGGATCACGATCCAATGGTCACGATTAATTCCCTCTTCTATATATATCCATTAAGTTTCTCTCTCCTCTCTCTTTTCTTTCCTTCTCCATTTCTTCGTCCTTCTTCCTCAAGCCTAGGAAAGCTTGGCCTTGAGGCCTATAGTGTGGTTTCGTGCCCCTCTTGGTGGTGGAGTAGAAGATTAGGCTTGGAACTTAACCTAGGCAAGTATATCTTGCTCAAAAGTGACATGACCATACTTTATTGTTTGTTTTTCATAGAAACTAAATTTTTATTGGCCTATAGTATGCTTCTTTAAATTGTTAACATGTTTAGTATATAGCACTTTTGGTTTTGATCGACAGTATTGCGTAGATCTGAGTTTCTAGATATAATTTTCGAGTATTTTGAGGTATTGATCTATCAAATGTTTTAATTTGTGAAAACTAATACTTCCATGTTATAGAAAATTCAATTCTATGCAATTTTGACTTTTGAAAATTCGAATTTTGATTTAAAATAAAGTTTTTATGGCCGAATTAAGTTTTGGCAAAAATCTGGATTTTGTTGCTGTTTGGAAAATCGGTATACCGACGGTATGCCAATTTTTGCACCATAAACTTTCTGTCTTTAGGCTGATATTATTCTATGTCCAGATTATAGATAGTGGCCTGTCATGGTGCACTCCAGATTACTGTATATGCCTAGCTCGATTTAGTGGCTCGTAGTAGCGCACTCATGTACTGATTTTCTCGATTGAATTCTAGATTGAGATTTGATTTCTGATTGACTTCTAGATTGAGACTGAATGTATGTTCTTTATTGACACCGTAGATTTAACTTGTTATATGTCTAATCTATTTGCATCTTGGCAATGGACAATCGAGTGTGAGTATTGTCTATTGTATCGCACGTAATGTGTATTAGGAACATTTGCCAGAGATATCTCGCAAATGACTTGTACCCATGGCTCGTTATTATAGGATAATTCTTGAGTGTCCACGACTTGAGAATTAAAATGAATGTTATAGGTAATTGACTAGTAAACTCATATAGATCATTGGGAGGGGAGGACACTTCATGCTACCGCGTACTCGGATCGCTATGGGCCCCCATAGTGGCAGGGATAACCCCGATTGGCGTGGGCCCCTGTCCACTATTGATTGAGTAGATGTTTATCTACTATTGATATGTTATTGAGTAGATGTTATTTATCTACTATTGATATGTTTCATTTTTGGAGTAGATGTTTATCTACTATTGATTGAGATTGTTTGGTTGATTGTATTTCTTTTCTTCTACCGTCGTCGCCCCCTTGGCCATCCGAGTTACTGCAGCGTATGTGGTAGTGAAGTTTCTCAACTTGCATACTAGTAATTAGGATTGTGATAACCCTAGCTAGTTAATGATATCAAGCTGTAGTCAATGATTGGCCATGCACTTTTGATTGTGTGTTACCTTATATGCTCTTGTGTCGGTGAGTGGCCAGAGGCTAAGTTCTGCTAGGGAAAAGATCTGCAATCCCGGTCCTTGTTAGGTTTAAGGGTTATAGCTCTGATTTCTAGTAGTTCCTAAATCCCTTGTTGCTCATCGAATTATTCTGTTCCATAGCTATATTGTTCAGTATTTCCATTCAGTCATTTATATTCTTGAGATACGTGCATTGGTACCGTACTAGTCTCGACCCGCATTTATTTACTTCTGTCATTATGTTATTGTGTTGTTGTTGGGTTTTGTCGTGCACCTCGAGCTTCCTTGTGATACTTGCTATTTGGGGCCTGACCCCACTGGTTTTGTTTGGCCAGATTTTTTGTTGGGGCCCGAGGATTCTCCCTACCTATCTCTGGATGACCCGCCGTCGGCTTAGATCTACGGTTGTTCCTCCTCGCGAGTGGGTTCCCTCTTCTTACCACTTGCGATTCATTTTATTTTGGTGGTATTAGCTAAGGCATGTGTTAGCCCTATTATTTCGAGACTTTCTCAGACTTCGGTCAACATGATGTATAATAGAAATTTTCCATCTTCTAAAATGGGAAATTGTTCGAGCAGTGAAATTTTAAATTACTCCAAAAATTTTTGACTTGTTTGTCGCACAAAAAAACTTTTTGAATTCCCAGTGGAAATCGATTTAGCTAAAGAAAAAGCTTTTACTGCAGCAAAATATCCCCTTTTCTTCTAAATATTTTTACGAATACGTTTTTTTTGATATAGAAGTACGTTTTTTTGGAACTGCCATTCAAAAAGAGTTACTCATTTTTATCGTTGTATGTGAAAGACATATATTTTATATTAGATCTAGACTGATATAGTGATCATGTATATTGGTACTTTGCTAGTATAGCATTTTGTATTCACTAGCTTCATGATCATGTATGATACAATATTTTGGGACGCCTCTTTACTTCTATATTTGATATACTCTTGATACTTGTTGTTGTTGGATTGAGATAGGATTTGTTCGACCATAGGAGTCGTCAGTGGCATGCTAGAGTCTTCCCACTTGTCTTCTAGATAGCTTTGATCGTATATTGGGGTACTGGCGTACTCTAATACACGTAGCTGGCTTTGTTTCACCCCTACTTTCCAGTATTCTGGTTCAGGGGCGTGACACATGTTAGAGTTAGTATCCTATGTAAGTTGGTATCTTGGTTAGATGACTTGGGATAGCTAGTAGATGTTAGAGAGTGGGTATGATATATCTTGAGGGTATCAATAGAGTAGGATATTAGGATATGGTTAGAGTGGTATCTTGAGATACCCAAGTAGTATCTTTGGATATCTTAGATTTATCTTTTTTCTTAAGGTAATAGTTTATCTTCAAGGCATTGTATTAGATTTACCTAGGTAACTAAGGTTAGATATCTAAGTTATTGGTTAGCTAGTAGCTTGGAAGTATATAGATAGTTACTAGATATCTAAGTTTAGATATTGGGTATTAAGGTATGTTTACCTAGATTAGGGTATTTGACTTCCAACCAAGGTTTGGTATCGGGATACCAATAGGACCAAGGTTTATGGTATCTTGGTAGGTAATGGTTAGGAATAGGATGCTTGACTTAGATTTGACCATGGTTGACTGTTTTGACTCAAAGTCAACTGTAAGTCAATATTGGACCTAAATTGGACTAGGAGTTGATCAGAGTTGGCCAAAAGTGAACTATGAGTCAACCATTGACCCAATTTGACCTAGAATGGACATAAGATGACTAGAGTTGACCAATTGACCAAAAGTCAACTGTAGGTCAACCTTTGACCTAGTTTGACTTACCTTGACCTAGTTTATCTTTGTTTGACTTACCTTGACCAAGTTTAACTTTGTTTGACTTACCTTGACCTAGTTTGACTTTGTTTGACTTGCCATGACTTAGTATGACTTTGTATGACCTAGTATGACCTAGTGTGACTTAGTATGACTGAGTTTGACCTAGATTTGCATAGCATACACTAGAATATCATGTCATACACTGTCAAACCCTAATTAACTCATATATATCTCATTTTTAGGTCTGTGACATCATTCTGAGCATCGATTCTCATTGACAGCTCAGGACCACATGCGAGTACATTCTATGATAGTTTTCGTTGTCTTAATATCTGCTATATCCGATTCAGTTGTAGTATTTTACTTGATTTTCGACACGATAGTACACGGACTAGTATACGTCGGATCCTGTCATGAGATGTTATTCCTGGACTTTCCTGGTATATGGGTACATTGTTCGATCTTGTTTCCTATACTTGTATAGACACCGATTTAGGAATGGGCTGGCCCCCTGCTTTTGAATCCTGCGTCATGATGTGTCAAGGCCAGATCTATTATACTACTCGAGGATGGAGAGTTATTAGTGGTTATGTGATCAATATCCCTCATGTATTCTTGTTACTACTTGTGTATAGCACCTTCCTCACCACACGTAGGGTGTAGCCCGACCTGATACTACTTGTGCATAGCTTTCCATTTTTGCCGGCGTGATCTCTAAGTTTATATGTGCTTGTTCTTGTGCATAGTCGGTTAAATGGAACAGCCTGATCCTGAACCAAGCCGATCATATACCGCTCTAATATCTGTAGGCATCGTTTATGTTTACATTATACAACAGATATTCCTGTACTGTTATACATTCAAGTATTTCATATCCTGACATGATATCCAATTTTACATATCCTGATTATATTTTGGACTTGATATTTCATCTTGTATTCTATTATAATTATCTCTTATAGAATTTGTCAATTCACATGGAACTGTTGTTAGCGTTTGTACTTGCTCATATCCTGACAGGATAACCCCGTTGATATTTACAGATGATATAGAGACTGACTGCTCGACCTTCTATGGGTTTGGCATAGACGGTGAGTACTACATGGACATCCCTGTGGAGCCGTTGCCCATTGAGGACGCACCGCCTGCTTAGACTTAGACTAGTTAGGCTTGACTGGACTGCGATCCCGCTAGTACTTGAGACTTGTAGTATAATTTATATTTTGGGATCTTGTGTTATATTTTGAACTTTACACTTGTGTTGTGATCTTGCATCTATTTCTAGTTTATCTTTCTATCATATCTTATCATATTTCGTACTATCTTCCTTAGATGTCTTGTGATTGAGTTACAACTTTATATACCTCCATGCGGAGATGACATGTTTATATATTGTGTCTAGATGTTGTATATTGTAGACGACCTAACAGCGTTCTACCGCCGATTATACGGCGTAGGCTAGACGTACCCACGTGTTCGTACCCCTAATCAGGGTACGGGTTGTGACACGTTTTTGTGGTGGCCCATGCAGTTCAGAAGTCGCAGTTAGTGTAAACCCCCTAAATTTTTACTTTTGGTGTTAATTTTTTTTCGTATTTATACATCGCATACGAGTTCGTATTTTTCGTATTTGCTCGTCGAGTACGAATATGTGCGAGGTACATATTTTATAAAAAAAATATTTTATTATGGATTTCAAATTTCATATGGTAAATATTTTATTTATTTACTTATATTATATTTATTATTCGATTTACAAACTGCATTGATTTAATATAAAAAGAGCTATTTACTTGTATTATACAAATATAATTGATAATTTCAAAAATGATGTTTTACATAAATAATCTTTTACATACGAGATACATGACTTTAAATTCATAAAAATAATTGTATTTTCAAAATTTATTTAATATTAATATTTTATTATTCAAAAAAGTATTCTAAAATAGTGTTTTGGTTTAAATTTAATTGATTGTGATAATTTACATTTGAAAAGATTTTATTGACTTATTTTGAATAGCTCTAAATTCAAGATGGTTTAAAACGAGTTTAAATTAATTTTAATTTAATTATGAAATTATCTTATCGGCGTTTAAACTATCCTAGTCTTTATCCTCATGGGATTCACACCTCCTATAAAAGGAGAGGTACTCGCCCTCTTTTTCCATGAATTCCACAACACCAAATTTCCATCCCATTGTGCATCGTGTCCGTACCTCCCATCCACTATATCCATATTAGTACAAATATAGTTATCTCCACCGTGTCCGACAACCCCGGACACCGACCCGTTCTGTGTCTCGCAGGACACGTGTACAGACTCCATCCACCTCGTGTCGAGACACACCCCGGACACGACGGGAGTATACAACCTAGCAAATTCCACGCACAAACACCGTAAGCCATCCATCCCAGGCACTAAATCCCTCAATCCCCTTCTGTCTTTTCCTCCGAAGACAGCCGCAGCCGTCGAGATCTACCCCAACTCCGACAACAACCTCGCCGGAGCCCTGTTCAACCCACCACGCCATCCTCTCCGACCTCACCATCATATCCACCGTCACCATCATCGCAACTACCCCGCCACATCCATATACACCACAACCGGCCACCAGCAAACTTTCGGCCAAACCCCGGCTAAACGCCTCCACCATTACCACCATCTCCCCCAAATTTCGGCCGCCACACACCAGAAACTCCCATCACCACCACTGACTCCCCAAAACCTCACACAAGAGAAGACAAAATCTAAATAATTAGCAAATCCTTACCTGTCCGTGCCCACTGTCGGTGCGTCGCATCTGGTCATACGCCGCCGGAAGCTCTGCCCGTCGTCGTGGCGTCTTGCCGCACCACCCTCTTCGACCTGCCTCTCCTCCTCGACCCACAACCGTCGATGACTCCTCCCACTCGATAGGCCACCGCACACAGCCGCGTCGCCACCGTGGTGAGTCCCCGCCCGGCCTCAACGCCGGAGTCTTCAGATTCGACCACGAGCCAGCGCCGCCCCTCCTTGCCGTAGCCGTACACCTCCCCGTGGCCGGAGCTTCGCCCTTTCGCAGCCAGGCTGAGAGCCCATGCCGGAGAACGCCCATGGGGAGCATCGCCGCTCCTTCCCGCGTTCGCAAAACCCTTGCCCGCCGGCGATACTATGGTCGCCGCGCAACCTCCCGTTTCTCACCAGCGTGCAGCCACCTTCGCGAGTGCCTTTCCCAGCTATCTCGGCCCCCAGTACCGCGCGTGGAGCCGCGGTGCCGCCCGTGGCGAGCTTTCGTACCCGCCTCTTCGCCGAGCTCCGGGCCTCCTCCCCTACGACGGTAACCACTGGTAACACCTCTCACCGATCCTCTTTTCTCTCTTCCCCTCTGCAAATTTTTCCTTCCCCTTCTCTTTTTGGTTCTGACCCTTTCTTCTCTCTCTTTATTTTCCTTTCTATTTAAGTATAAGAAGCAGCAGCAGCTGAGTAAAGGGTGAGTAATGAGTATATTTTATTAATATTTCAATTACAAAAAATAAATATTAATAGTTTTATTTTCATGTCAATTTATTTAGTATATTGCTGCCAAAATTTATATATATTTTATTACTATTATCATTTTTATTATTATCATTGTTATTATTATTTTCTTACTTATAATATTACTATTTATTTTATACAAATATTATATAATTATAGCTATTTAAAATATAATTTATTTTGACAAAAGTAGGTTTTAAACCTAAATTATTATTTTCCTGAGATTTTAGTTATATACATAAAAATATTTTTGACTAATAATAATTTCTGGACAATTAGAAGTTACTTTGTCTTAAAGAACAATATTTTATAATTATCTATTGTCTTCTGATTCTAATTGTCTAATAAGGTTATAAATATGTTTTAGTATATATTTTAAAAATAATTTATAAATGTTTTCTAAACAGTTTCTAATATATATATATATATATATATATATATATATATATATATATATATATATATATATATAACTAAGGAATAACTTATCTAAATTGAATTCCCTCTTAGTTAGATTGTTCCAATCATGACTAATCAAATGCTTCCTATTTTCTTTTCGAATTCGGACTTCTGCATGTCAAACCATGGCTATTGGACAACCGAGACATGATCATCTCACCACCTCAGGCGATACACCAGGCAAGACACCTTGCCTTTACTGTTTAATTTCTTGCTCAATATCATGCATGCTTTTTCTTATTTTTAGCAAATATAAAGTTGTTCTTTCAAAACTATATGTAGATGCAAATTACTATGTTTTATAAAATTGGCTTAGAGTTAAGGGACTACCATATGTTTAGAGCATCTCATAAACTGTCACGATGTGTCACGGGTTGTGTGAGTTGTGAGTCGTATTTAGCTTCGGACTTGCGTACTGACCGTACATCGGTGCGTACAGGCCATACGTTAGGATATAATTGCTAATAGATTTGTGTAGAAGACTTGGCAGTTATTAAGGATTAAACAGTGTCATAGAGACGACGCATGTATTATATCATATGAAGGAAGGAGACAGTTGTTACCGTAGGGGCTACATGTTTAGTACACACAGATTTGGGTCGATAATGTCTCGTATGAGCGCTACTTACTGCCCCGGGGCCGATAGTGACTCGAATGCGCGCTACTTTCTGTCCATGGCCGATAGTGTCTCTTATGAGCGCTACCTACTGCCACTCTTTATCCCTCTATGCTGAACACCTAAGCTCCTGTGTAGAACATTGTCTTCTAAAGTACATTATTCCATCTAGAATTATTAGGAACCTTTACTCATGTATATTTTCTATTGAGCTCTTACTATTCAGTTTATGGCATGATATTATGTGTCTTGTTACGTCCCTCTGAGGACCTGGTGATCTCTTCAGGTGTGTGTTTCGAGATTTCTTGCAGGTGCTCTAGCTAAGGCCATGTCTTCCTTCCTCCATGATGATTGCTCTTGGACTTGTCATTTGCTTCGCTCGACCAAATCATTTATTTGTATATTTCTTTCTTAATTAAACTGGTTGGTAGTGGATATGTCTCCGTCCAACGTTTGTACAAATAATTATTTGATTATATCATTAAAACTTCATATTTGTGGATAAAATTTTGTTTGAGCATGGCTTTCAATATTTTACAGCTTATGTATACATACGAGCCTTTCATTTACTCGTATGTATAGAGCTGGCATGATACGTATCTAGTCCCAAGTATTTTGGGACTGGGGCGTTACAGTTAGTGAGATGTCATAGTGGTGCTCGACTTAGAGTGCTGCTACGAGCCTGCTATAGGTTTAGAAGATATAGGCTATAGGCTAAGGATACTCAATCACAGTTAGGACTTCTTGAGAAGATTCCAGGGATGACTCTTGAGAATATCATGATAACCTATCTCAAAATTTGATTCCAACTGTTTATGTCTGTTCTTTCTTGTTCGTGGTTGAATTTGATTCTTGGTGTTCATTGATTTTCTACCAGGATAAAACTTTGGACTAATTTGCCTCGTTTATGGAATCTAGAGTCCTCCACAGCCATATTAGCAGGCATGGCGAAAACATAGGGTCTGATTTTGGATGTATTTCTCGGGTTGTGAGAATTTAAGATTTTTGCAGTCAAGCATGCGGCAATACGAAAATATTAGATATCACGATCTTAGAGGTATGTACCTTAGTTGCAGACCCTATGGTTTATTATAGCCGTACTTATTGGCGTGACGAGGATTCCGATAACATGATTCTGGGTAGACGGGTATGGTTATCAGATTACAGAATAGATACCCTATAGAGGGTACCATAGTATAATGGAGTAGGTATCAGTGGAGATGTTACTTGGGTATTTTGGAGAAGAGAGTGTGAGCTAGCCCACCTGTGGTGCAGCATCATGCCCCACACCAGCAGCGGGATATACCCCGCCAGGGCAGAACTTTTGTGATGACGATCGAGGAGACCCACACCGCAGATGAGGGACTAGGAGGTTAGGTCTTATTCTTTCATTTTTCTGTTTCTTTTCACCCATTGATTGTTTGATTGCTTTCTTAGTACCCTTAGCTAGCATATGTGATGATCATGCTAGATTAATAGAAAACTCCAATGGAGAGTATAATAACATGATACTGTAGAAACTAAATCCATGCGTGTTTGTTCCTATTCCATAAAATTGCATGTGTATAACTTTGGATAGAATTTTGTAGACTTTGATTATTGGGGGCTTGACCTAGAGAAGAGTACAACCAACTTAAATTTCGAGGATGTAATTTTTCTGGGGGGGTAGGATTGTAACTGCATGTTTTCAAAAAATAAGGTTAAATTTGTCATTTATCATATTCCTATATTTTTTGTAAATATTTATTTATTATTATTGTATTTTGGGGATTTGTTTAGTCGGATTAGAGTTTCGTCTAGTTTTGACTTATGTTAGTGGCCCAGATAGTTTAGACTCTAGTCGGGACCTAAAGATTAGATAAGCATGGCCCATAAACTCATCTCATTAGGCTAAGTGTATTTAGACTAAACCCACATGACAAGTTTAGTCATTTAAAAATTAGAAACTTGACCATTTTGATCCCAAACCTTTGCATACTACTAGTTAACCAAAGGGAGACTTGATGAGGGAAACTTAGACATTTCCCAAACCCATTTAGGGCTCCCATATGGCAGCCCACCTTCCTATTAAATCCCACTTCATCTTCTTCCTCTTTCCATTTTCATTTCAAGCCCTAATTTAGGAGTTTTTTTTCTCCAAATTGCTCCTACACCCAAATTTCCTCCAAATTGAGCCAAATTTGTTTCATTCTCTTCCCCTTGGAGAGGAGAAGCCTCTATTGGCTAGCTAAGAAGGGATTAGAAGGATTTGGAGCCTTAAAGCTTGGTGGAGATCTAGATCTAGGAATTTTATATTGAGAATCCATCTCCTTTTTGGTATGAGCTATCTAAACCCTTCCATTCTATTTCATTAGTGTAACTACATTCATTTAGGACCCCATTTGCATTAGGGTACCATTAGAGAAGAGTTGAGGCTCTCCTCTTCCTATTTGAAGGTTTTTTCCCTTTTATTTTGATACAAATTGGGGGAAATCGAATTTGTGGCCACCAAGTGTTCGATACGTGTTCCCAAAGGAACTTTAGTATCTTTTTTGAGTCGAGATTGGGTGTATGTGTCCTAAATAAGATACGTGGTGTTGTGTTATGGTATTTCATTATATACATGGTTAGATTTGGGTATATATATGTGCTTCTTTTGTCCAAAACAATCCAAATTCGTCAAAATATTCATCAACGTTTTTAGTAGCCATAGCAACTTAGAAATGTCATAACTCCTAGGTCAAGACTTTGATTAATCTAACTTTTTTTTTGAAAGAACCGTATCGAAGTTAGATTTTCAAATATATATATTAATAGGCCAAATTAATTTTAGAACTTTCTGTAAAACTGTTTGAGTGTCAACTGTACGAAAGACGAACTTATTTCGGTGTTTTCGCGATTCCGGGAGCTTCCGGACACGAAAATGTGATCCGTTTGAAGTTTCGGAAAGCTAATACGAAGGGCTATGACATATTTTAATCCTAAAATTTAGTGAATAGGTCTAATAGGTACAGTATTGATTTTAAGTAGAAAACTGACTATACGATATAGGCATTTGTGTATCCTATGAGCCTATGTAGTATGGATATTAAATGAATGTAGGTATCATAGGTTGTCAAGTATATGTATCATATAGTACATATATATATATGTATGATATAGTACATATATATATATATATATATATATATATATATATATATATATATATATATATATATATATATATATATATATATATATATATATATTATTACGTAATATGTGTTAGTTAGTGTGTGTTAATGTTGATACAAATGGTTATCAAGTAAGCCAAATATAGATAAGTTATGTGTCAAGGTATTAAAGTTGTGGGCAAAGTACTAGTGTAATACTTTGGGTACCATAAGGATATTGGTATCTTGACACTCAAGTATCATGAGTAAGGATAAGTGAGTATGGGACTTGAGTAAGGTATCCTATTTGGTATCGAGTATTAGCATTAGAGTTAGTTGGATAAGTATATAGAAGGATAAGGTATTGGTCAAGATAATAAGATATTGGATATTGGAACTAGGTAATAGGTAATATCAAGATGTCAAGTGCTAAGAGTAGGATGATTGTGTCCATGTGTGTGTATGAGTGCTTAGATATATGTTAGAATACCTTAAGTTAGTGTCTAGAGTGTGGTTAATGTTATATGTTAGATAGATGGTTTGATATGATAGTTATAGTTTGTTAGTTAGATGTCTATCTATGTTAGAGTTAGATATCTTAGGATATAGATATCTAAGTTAGATATATTAGAGTTAAGATACTTGGTATCTTGAGATACAAAGTAGTATCTTAGGATACTAAGGTAATGTGAGATATCTTAGGATATTGGTTTACCTTCACCAAGGTAATAGGGTTTACCCTATTACAAGGTAAGGCACTGAGTTACCTTCAAGGTAATGGGTTTACCTTCAAGGTAATGGGAATTACCTAAGGTAAGGGTAAGGTAATAGCAAGATATTGGTAGAATACTAGGATAGATGGTTAGAGACCAGTCTAAGGTTTATTTAGGATCTATTAGCCTAGGTTAGTGGGTTATCTACTAGCCTAAGGTAAATATTACTAGGGTAAGGGTATTACCTAGTATCCAAGGTATTGGGATGCCTTGGTAGGTAATGGTTAGAATTGGGATATTACATAGATGGATAGGATATTAGGATATAGGCTAGAGTTGGTATCCTAGATTATAGGATATTATCCCATGGGTAGTGTATATAGTATATCTATATATATGTTGAGTTGGTTATCTACCATTTTGGAGGAGGAGGGTATAATGTATATGTATATATTAGAGTATCTTAGGATAGTTAGTATCTTTAGAAGAGTTAGCTAGTATCTTACGATATCTAAGATAGTATCCTAGATAGATATGTTAGTATCTTGGATAGGTAATTAGATACCCTATGTATCCTAGACTAGAAGTTAGCATCTACGTTAGAGTGAGTATCTTATGTAAGTTGGTATCTTGGTTAGATGGCTTAGGATAGCTAGTAGATGTTAGAGAGTGGGTATGATAGTATCTTGAGGGTATCAAGAGAGTAGGATATTAGGATGTGGTTAGAGTGATATCTTGAGATACCCAAGTAGTATCTTAGGATATCTTAGATTTACCTTTTTCCTTATGGTTATAGTTTACCTTCAAGGCAAGGTATTGGGTATTAAGGTATGTTTACCTTTTTACTTAAGGTAATAGTAGCTTGGGGGTATATAGATAGTTTCTAGATATCTAAGTATGGGTATTAGATATTAAGGTATGTTTACCTAGATTAAGGTATTTGACTTCCAACCAAGGTTTGGTATCGGGATACCAATAGGACCAAGGTATATAGTATCTTGGTAGATAATGGTTAGGAATATGATACTTGACTTAGATTTGACCATGTTTGACCAAGGTTGACTATTTTGACTCAAAGTCAACTGCAAGTCAATATTGGACCTAGATTGGACTAGGAGTTGATCAGAGTTGACCAAAAGTTAACTGTGAGTCAACCATTGACCTATTTGACCTAAAATGGACTAGGAGATGACCAGAGTTGACCAGTTGAACAAAAGTCAACTTAGGTCAACCTTTGACCTAGTTTGACTTACTTTGATCTTGTTTGACTTACCATGACCGAGTTTAACTTTGTTTGACTTACCTTGACCTAGTTTGACTTTATTTGACTTGCCATGACTTAGTATGACTTTGTATGACCTAGTGTGACCTAGTGTGACTTAGTATGACTGAGTTTGACCTAGATTTACATAGCATACACTAGAATATCATGTCATACACTGTCAAACCCTAATTAACTCATGTATATCTCATCTTTAGGTTTGTAACATCACTCTGGGCATCGATTCTCATTAATAGCTTAGGACCATAGGCGAGTACATTCTCTGATAGTTTTTGTTGTCTTAATATCTGCTATATCCGATTCAGTTGTAGTGTTTTACTTGATTTTCGACATGATGGTACACAGACTAGTATACGTCGGATCTTGTTATGAGATGTTATTCCTGAACTTTCCTGGTATATGGGTGCATTGTTCGATCTTATTTCCTGTACTTGTACAGACACCAATTTGGGAGTGGGCTGGCCCCCTGCTTTTGAATCCTGTGTCATGACGTGTCATGGCCAAATCTATTATACTACTTGGGGATGGGGAGTTATTAGAGGTTATGTGATCAATATCCCTCTTGTATTCTTGTTACTACTTGTGCATAGCTCCACCCTCACCATATGTAGGGTGTAGCCTGACCTGATACTACTTGTGCATAGCTTTCCATTTTGGCCGGCCTGATATTCACGTTTACCTGTGCATGTTCTTGTGCATAGCCGGTCAAATGGAACAGTCTGATCCTGACCCAAGCCGATCACATAACATTCTAATATCTCAAGGTACCGTTTATTTTTACATTATACAACAGATATTCCTGTACTATTATATATTTCAGTATTTCATACCCTGATATGATATCCAGTTTAACATATCCTGTTTATATTCCGGTCTTGATATTTCATCTTGTATTCATTATAATTGTCTCTTATAGAATTTTTTAATTTACATGGAACTGCTGTTAGCGTTTGTACTTGCTCATATCCTGACAGGATAACCCCGTTGATATTTACAGATAATATAGAGGCTGACTGCTCGACCTTCTATGGGTTTGGCATAGACGGTGAGTACTACATGGACATCCTTGTGGAGCCGGTGCCCATTGAGGACGCACCGCCTGCTTAGACTTAGACTAGTTAGGCTTGACTGGACTGCGATCCAGCTAGTACTTGAGACTTGTAGTATACTTTATATTTTGGGATCTTGTGTTATATTTTGAACTCTAAACTTGTGTTGTGATCTTGCATCTATTTTTTGTTTATCATTCTGTCATATCTTATCATATTTCGTGCTATCTTCCTTAAATGGCTTGTGATTGAGTTACGACTTTATATACCTCCGTGCGGAGATGACCGATTTATATATTGTGTCTAGATGTTGTATATTATAGACGACCAATACAGCGTTCTACTATCGATTCTGCGGCGTAGGCTGGACGTACCCACGTGCTCGTGCCCCTAATCAGGGTCGGGGTCGTGACAAAGGGAACGGAATCTCAAGGTCGTATAGTACTAGTCCACTTTATTTTGGCTGGCCGCCACAGATATTCTTACCGTCCGTATTAGAGGATGGCAGTATCCAGCTACTTTATGTACTATATACTACATGCTTGTCTTGCTCGCACGGTGGCCTCGCGAGGGACCGGTGCTTATCTAGTCTTGATACGTTTGGCCCCACTAGCCAGGATCGGCACGATTTGAGGATTCCTATATTTTGGATTGTTGGAGTAACCTAACCTCCACATAGAAAGCCGTAGGCATTTCAATGGCAGCTTATTCTCCTAAATTGTTTGGCTTGTTGCTTGCAAGGATGGCTGATAGTTCCAGTTGGCCATGAAAGTATTATTGGATGTTAGTGAGATTGTGATAATTGTTGGTTATTTAGCTACATTAGTTGTGGATTGTGCGTTGGTACCGTACGATTCTTACCCTAATTTACTGTTCACATATGCTTTTCCTGTCATATATTTTATCCTGCTGACTTTTCTTCGCCCGTCCTTGAGCCTTCCTTTCTGGTACTTGCTGCGGTTGGCCTGACCAACCCTGGATTGTTTCCAGATTGCCAGTGACCGACCCCGTAGATCTTTCAGACTTGACTTGGAGGATGTACTTCAGTTCCAGACCATGCTAGAAACTATGGAAAGGTATACTCGTCTATATTATTATCATGTACTGTAGATTTCCTGATTATCATATGAGTATTTCCTGCTTTTCATATGATTCTCTCTCTTGTTTATTATTTCATTATTATTGCCTGTGGACATGAGATCGGATTTAGGCCATATATTGATTGCATGCTAGGATACCCAACAAGATCGACAGCCGTAATCACCGTATGACATATTCGTACCTTATATGGTGTAGCTAGCCTACGTCCGTCCCCATATTTCAGTATTGGGATGTGACAATAATGTCACGACATGCACCCGCTCTTTGGAATACGAGTACATACGCCGCAGTATCGGCGGTAGAACGCTGTCAAGGCCATGATAAAACAAATGCTCAAAAGATAATTTTATTGCTCATTCACATTGCTTAATATTTACAAGATTTACATTTAAAGAAAGTACAATATTCTTACAAATATGAAAATGACTACAACTCATCTATCTAGCTAATCTTTATGTTTTGGCCTGCAAGTACACCCGTATCTCCCCATGGCTAAGAGTAGTCACGGCTAGGAGTGAAAAACAAATTATTGATCCATATGAATCGGACTGAGTAAGGTGGAGTTGGGAGGTTTTAAGAATTTTGAAAGAATTATTCAGTAATATGGTTTCATATAATATTTGATATTAAGATATAGGTCTTCATAATATTCAATACTAAAGTTTGGGTCTCTATAATATTCAATACTAAGGTTTGGATCTTATATTTACTATTGACGTCCAAATTTGATAATGGAGACCTATGGAGATCTAACACATTTGGAAATTAGTGTAACGGAACATATTTAGTAAGGGTGAGCATTATTTGGTTTTGGACTCGAATCGAACGAGCCGAATAAAAAATTAGGTTCAGATTCAAATAATCGTTCTATTTTTTTAAAAAAATTATTCGGTTTTGGTTTCAATTTTTTATTTAGTTTTCGATCCAAAATCAAAAATTTAATAAGACTTGTACAATTATGTAAATATCCTAAATTCTATACATATTTTGTGATTAGAAATGAACTTTTTTAAAACAACAATTTTACTATGTGGTTTGATGAAGTCCAACTTTAATAATTTAACAATTAGTTCAACTTTTTGCACAACTTTGAAATTCAACGAATGAATATATATAAAAAAATTATTATAATTTAACCACGATCTCAACTTTCGATCCGAACTATTAAACAATATAAATAGTCTAACTGAACAAAGCAAATAAGTCGAATTTATTATTACGTTTGGCTAGATTTTGGCTAATTTGGTATCGATTTTGGATTTTTTTTAGAATTTCAGTTTATTCTATTTGACTATTTTAATTCGATTAAAACCGAATAAACCGATGTCTAATGCTTAAACTGATCGTTTTTAGTTGGGATTTTTATCAGAATTTATGTGTTCTTTGGTTATGGATTGATTATGCCTCAATACACATCAAGCATATAATGAACATATGTTCAGAAATTTTCACAGGGTATTTAAGGGTATGTTGGCCTAACAGCAACGGCTGCTTCTTGTTCTTCGTCACTCTCGTGTGGACAAAGAACACCAAAATTATCACAAATTTTAATCAGTCCCTAAAATAAAGCATCTTCTCACATACCATTGTTTCATGATTACTCTTATGTATTCTCCTTCTACTGTTGCTACTGCTGAAGTAGAAGAAAAATAAGGAGGTAGAGTGCAAACAAACACTCCTTAAATTTGCCTCGTCAGCAAAATAATACTCGTTAGAAAACTAAAGAAATTATCCCCTCCTTAGATTTGCCGCATCAGCAAAAAAGTCTCTGCCGTCTATTAACCGTTAGAAATGACCGCTAATGACATTAAAAAATAAAAAAATATCCAAAATGCCCTTCCTTGATCCACTACCGTTGGCCGGTCCCCTCCTCCTCTGTTGTCCCGCAACCCCCCCCTCCTCCCTCCGCTGGCCGCACCCCCTTCCCGACCAGCCCCCTCCTCACTCCACTGGCCGCCCCCCTCGAACCCCCGTCCTTCCTTCGCTGTCCGGCCACCCTCCTCCCTCCTCTGGCCGACCCCGCTCAACCCGCCCCCGCCACAGGAGAGAGAGGAGGGGGGAAAGAGTGGGGGAGAGTTAAAATCGTCTTTTTAGACGTATTTTAACGACGGTTAACAGTATGGGTACAAACTATACAAAAATAAAAATGTGAGAGTTTTTTTAACTAGTAGTCTTTAAATGCAAAAACGTAAATCTAAGAAGAGTTTGTTTGCATTTTATCCAAAATAAGGAAATAAGGGTTGCGCAAAGAAAGCGAAAGTAAATCAATTTCTTGACATTTCTTTTCATTTAGAAAATTACAATTTTTATTAATTATTTTTTATGTTTGAAAATACCAAAATATTTGGAAAGTAAAGTGAATATTTCAAGGTGGAAAGTAATTCCTCGCTTGGACACTTTCCTTTCCCAACATCATAATTCTACGAACCAGACGAGACCTAAGAGTCAGCTTTCTTAATAGAAAACTTAGTATGAGGGGGTGCAGTCACCGTGAGAGAGATGACCAGATCTAAGGACGGTCTATCTGCTTGAGAGACAAGCGTAAGTGACCAGTGAGACTTATAGTAGGAAAATAGAGGAAGATGACGGCTAACTTTGGACGGAAAGTGGCGGGACCATGAATCGCTCCTTCAAACAGATAAGAAAGTAAAAACAATAAGGAGACCAATTAAAATCAACTAATATATATGCACGTGCGTTGCACGTATTTTACAGATTATTATTAGAAAATTGTTATTCTAATCTCTACTAAGAGCACTTAGGAAGACTAAAATATAACTATCTTAATTATTCTAAATTTATTATTATATTAATATATCATGCAAAAGTATTTAGGAAGATCAAAGGACACCTCCCATAATTACCTAGATGTCCTTATTATTTTCAATGAATAATTTTAATTAATAAACATAACAAAGGGTATATTGGGAAAGAAAAGTTTCACGGTGAATTTTTAGTTTTGTCATTATATAGTAGTATAGATTAAGGAGATCTAACACATATCTTTCTCTTTTCAGCTGATCATGTTGAGCTGATCATGTTGCAAAATGATATATATATATATATATATATATATATATATATATATATATATATATATATATATATATATATATATATATAAAGGAGGAGAAGTGTATCATCTATTTCTATGATAAAAATATATATTTTTAAAAAACTTCTTCCAACATTGGTTTCTATTCCAATTTTTGTTCAAGGTGGCGCTAATGTAAGATGTAGAAACCCTCATTAAAATATAAATTAATATTGGGACCTACTTTTAAACTAAATCAAATTGACCCTTTTATTTTTTTGTCACGTAGCATAGGAATTGAGAACCATTATAGAGTATTTTTTGTGCAATTTCTATGTAGAAACTCTGTCAACTAGAATATAAATTTTCTTATAGTACAATGCAATGCAAGATAGAAACTCAATTTTAGAAATTCTCGTTTGAGACAGCCTATTGATTCACTGTTGGAAGCTCAGTTTAATCTTCTGTCAGTGTAGTGTCCCGTTCCGCTTAGTCAATCGAAGGAATCGAAATGCCAACGGCGTTCGAACTTAGCCTTACAACGGCTACTCGAAGACTTGCTCGGTCGAGGTGACTCCTCGCTCAGGTGGGATAGTTTCGGTAAACTTGCCTCATCTTAGCCTTCACATAATAAATCGTATATTTTCAACTTTCACAAGTTAGGCTTAATAATAAGAGAGACGCATCCACTAGCTAAAGGAATAATCCCGACGGGTCGAAATGTGTTAGAACATGGAAAAAGGTCCCACGGTCTGCTAAAAAGTTTGCTCAGCGTGCTTTTAAAATGACACTCGATCTTTTATCCCGTGGCTTGGAAGAAGAAAGTTGGCCTAAGTTGCTAAGTTGCCACAACGCTCGAATTAGCCTAAGTCATAGGCGTCGCCCGCGTGAAAGCTTAATAAAGCATGCACGGTCCCGTCGTCTAAGGCTTGGCATAGCCTTCGCATGTCCCGTAATTTAAGTCGTATTGCACGACTTGTGGCTTAAGTCTAGGCACCCAAGAACTTGGTTGTTTAAGTCGAACATGTGCATGGCACGTTCACTCGATACGAGGCCTGGCATAGCCTTTGTTAGTCAAGTCGTTGCCCGAATAAGTTAGAAAGGAGTTTTGCTGGGCTATCGAAGTCATAGCAAGCACTGTCCCCTGTTATCTGCGATTGTCAAGTCACATAGTCCCACGAGAACAAGGCTCATCATATAAAGTATGTGACTTGAGCGATTAGCGTCGCCTAGAGAACAAGGTCTGTCTAAGGCACGAGCCACGGTTAGTTTAGTGAGCCACGGTTAGTTTAGTGAAAAGCATGCCATGAACAAGAAAGTCCATGCAACTGGTTGTCTCCAAGATCGGTCCTGCTACTTGAGAGTCTCGATAAGTCTCGATAGGGAAGTTCATGAGATTGGTCCTGCTACTTGGGAGTCTCGATAAGTCTCGATAAGGAAGCACACGAGATCGGTCCCGCTACTTGGGAGCCTCGATAAGGAAGTACACGAGATCGGTCCCGCTGCTTGGGAGTCTCGATAAGTCTCGATAAGGAAGTGCACGAGATCGGTCCCGCTACTTGGGAGTCTCGATAAGGAAGTCCACGTGACTGGTTGTCGTCGAGATCGGTCCCAAAACTTGGGAATCTCGATAGAAAGTTGGAAAGCATGGTCATGGTTAAGGAAGGACTTGATAGATCGAGTTGAGTCTTGCATGGTCATTGGACAACTTATACGCAAGGTGAATTCCTCGAACGATCCCGGGGCGCCGGGTTCGTGTCGGCCTAGGAGGAATTGCAGATATTGTACGACCTTCATCGACGGTACGACTCGATTGAAGTAAACCGTTACAATATAAGCTGCGGGTCATTCGGTAGAAGCTCGTACCTCGCACGCGGATGGTCACCGCATGCAAAGATCCAGGATAGCTTGACATTGCTAGTGACCACTCATATAGATGTGTCGACATAAGAGCGGCTATCCTCGTGTATGCCTTTGGATTGCATCGAGTACTAGCAAGTTACGTATTGGGTTAACAAGGTATACGTACAGCATGTGCTAACCTTGAATTGGTGCGAGTTAGGTGTGTACGGATGCAGCACCATTCTGGAGCCTAAGAGTTGGCTATAGCAAGGATACGTGCTTCGGCATGAATGTAGCGTCATCTCGAGTTAAGTCAGGAAGGGCCGTAAGGCAAGTTGGTTAAGTCTGGTTGATCCTTGGGAGGCACGGTCTCGATCTTAAGGCACGAGCAAGTGTATTGGCACGACCAGCACGAGTCGTCCCCTTGACGTCGTTGGCACGAGAATGGTCTAGAGGTACAGGAAAGAAGTGAAAGTTTTGGCACGGCCGAGTTGCGTAAGTTTCTACTCGGTGAGCTATTGCCTCGAATATGTATTGAAGTCACGAATAGAGTATGGCACGACCCTATCGTCGCGTTGCCAAGTATAGGCTAAGACGTCTTTGTCCTAAAATTGATCCTAAGGCAAGACTAAAAAGATAATCAAAGGGATTAAGCTGCATAAAGTAAATGAACGTATCGGTTTTGTATGGGTGGGCGAGGAGCTCACTCCACCAGTACAGTTGAGTACTGACACCCACACAGTTTTTATGTGCAGGCACAGGTAGAAGCCCGATGGCACGGAGCTCGCTTGGATGCGTCGAGGCACGGAGTTCCTTAGCGTTTTGAGGTGTGCGACCGCATGGAGTCAGGACTTATATGGGACATAATGTACGGACATCGCCATTCTGCAGAATCTGCCACTCGTCGCCTTGAAGCTTGTCTTTAGAATGAGAGAGAGCAGAGTGATTTGTAATATGAGAGAAAAGTGAGCTTGAGAGACTTATAATTTGGCCTCGTGCCCACCTTGTAATCTTTGTTCAATATCAATAAAAGAGTATTTTTTATGACTTGTGTTTTGCTTCAAACTTCTGCTGCTAACTATTCATTGTTTCTGCTTGGGATTTCTGTACGACGATCCCCTTCGCTTAGCCTGTAATCGGACGTTAAAGACCTGCCTTGCCTAAGCGCAATCTAGGATCACGCGACATCGCACCCTAGCGAGGACGATCGCTCCTACGGGAGCGGGACGTGACATAATGGTATCAGAGCACGGCTTTACGTTCTTGGACTTAAGTCGAATCTCTCAGTTTTGAAAGGTCATCGTTGATAAAGAAGTATGCGCTCCCTCTCAAATGTCCCACAGCATGTCCATACAATAAGTCTAAATATTTTTAAAAGCTCGTACAAGTGTTCAATCGAACGCATCGGTAGGCAATGGCCTTTGTGCCGAACGGTGTCAAACTAGAGTTAATAGAAAACACATGCTAAAGTTAGCAAGTCGCGTGCGTGCCTAAATAGTCATACGTCAATATTAGCAAATAAGCGTGCAAAATTAGAGTATAGTCCGTACGAGATAGCTATGCACACAGCCTTTTGGCTAAGTTGTGTCAAATGTCGCACACCTAGACTTTATGGTGCAAACGAATTGGGAGCGATATTAAGTACCGCTCGGTCGAGAACGGAGATATACTTAGAGTGTATATCGATAGAAATACTATCGAACTAATGCTTAGGCGTACACGTAAGATTGCTTTATATTTTGAGGAATAGTCCGAACGACTTAGTACGTCGAGATGTGTGAATCATAAATATAATTTACAGGTGGAATATCGATAGAAATAAACGAGACTTAGACTATCGAGACGACGTGAGCGATTACGCTAGAGTTTTGTCGAACGAATTTGAAAGATGTATTAGCGAATAATGCGAACATGATTGTGGACTAAATCGGATGGCCCGAATCCTGAGTGGTGTATGGTCCATCTTGGAAATTATTCGAGAAAAAATTGAGGAATAGGGGTAACAACGAGTATGTCGGCAAAGCGATACGATTGCGCAAAGCCTTAGAATACGCCACGCTTAGTTGGTCGTGACTTCGAATGTCCCGAACGAGATATCGTTTGGACAACTTATGAAAGGGCAACGCGAGTTAGGAAACGATATTGAATCAGGATTCGGAACGATAAATAAAAATAAATGTCTTGATCGAAGAAACCTAGAGGATTGCACTTTTGATTTCAGATTTGGTCGAATGGAATTGTAGTATATCTAATTTGGACAATAGCATCAGTTGCACGACTCGGTGTTCTTTGCAAAGGAAGATCGTCAGGTTACGTACATCATCGATGGTATTGAGGTGTATCAAAGATCGTTGTGCAATAACTCGAGGGTACTCTGATTTGAGGAATGATGATCGTGTAAGATGTCATTATTTCGATGGATGCTATACTCGGGATGTTGAAACGTGTCGAGGAAAAGATAAACTTGGCTGGAGGATTTTCTAGTTGAACGAATGACGAACAGACTATCGAACTAAGATCATAGCTTGGATGAAAATAAAATATTTGGATTGCTTCAACGATAACCACAACGTTGACGTTCTTGTCTTATGCGAGTGCAACTCCAGCCTCAAACATGCGTCATGTCGGATTAGGGCGATCACTCCGTGTGAGCGCTGGTATGGTGATTCATACAGCGGGGGTGATCGAAATTGCATGGCATGGCAATTTGATTACTTCGACTTGTGGTTTGACGCAAAGATGGACTCGAGAATGACTCAGTGTGCTTGAGGATTGAGTAGATCCAATCCGCGTATCGAGAATGAATTAGTCTAGACTCATGTATGAGTTACGCTCCAATAAGGACGATTATTCTGCGAGAATGTGGCATGGTGATTCATGTCCAACGTAGATAATCGAACTTACGTGAGATTGGAGTATGACAAATTATGGTACTAGATGACCTCGTGATCGAATACATGAATTGGTTATATTTGGTGATTTGAACGGATTCGAATCTGCGCAACGAATACCTTGATGCGAATTAGGTGATCATGCTCGATGTTTAAAAATCTGAGTGATGCGAGCTTGGGTAGAAAACCCCATACTATCAACTTGGTTTGACCCTAAGATTGGGGTCAGTGTTGGCATTATTGTTGGAGAACTATAATTTCAATCCTGACATTGACTTTAGCCTTGAGAAATGGCCTAACGGTTAGGCGAGACGCCCATGTTTCAAGAGTTAGCATTCAAAAGATTGATCTTGAGGATTGGTATGGATGGATAAAGTGGATCAAGAATATAGGAATACCCCTCACAAGAGTCGACTGAAATGCATATATTTCAGGGACGCCTAAATATATGTGCACGATACGATTCGAGTGAGAATGATGAATTCCCAATCACGCGGCTTGGCTGAAATGCATGTATTTTAGGGATGCCTGGAATACGTGTACGATCCAACCAAGTGATACGTTGAATTCAAGTAAGACTTGAGGAATAGAAAAATGTCAAGGATTTTGAAATCGTGTTAAAGGAAAGATTGATACTAGTACGAGCGTGGCTCGGATTGAAGAAATGCATAGGCGGAGTGTGTACGAGAGTCCTTGGATCAAAGTGGTATAGAAGTAAGTACTCAGTTAGTTTCGAGGATGAAACTTTTTCTGAGTGGTGTATGATGTAGTTCCCCATCTCGCTTAGTTAATCGGAGGAATCGAAACGCCGACGGCGTTCGAACTTAGCCTTACAACGGCTGCTCGAAGACTCGCTCGGTCGAGGCGACTCCTCGCTTAGGTGGGATAGTTTCGGTGAACTTGCCTCATCTTAGCCTTCACATAATAAATCGTATGTTTTCAACTTGCACAAGTTAAGCTTGATAATAAAAGAGACGTATCCACATAGCTAAGGGAATAAATCCGACGGGTCGGAATGTGTTAGAACATGGAAAAAGGTCCTACGGTCTACTTAGAAGTTTGCTCAGCATGCTTTTAAAATGACACTCGATCCTTCGTCCCATGGCTTGGGAGAAGGAAGTTGTCCTAAGTTGCTAAGTTGTCACAACGCTCGAATTAGCCTAAGTCATAGGCGTCGCCCGCGTGAATGCTTGATAAAGCATGTACGGTCCCGTCGTCCAAGGCTTGGCACAGCCTTCGCATGTCCCATGGTTTAAGTCATATTGCACGGCTTATGGCTTAAGTCTAGGCACTCAAGAACTTGGTTGTTTAAGTCGAACGCATGCACGGCACGTTCTCTTGATGCAAGGCTTGGCATAGCCTTTGCTAGTCAAGTCGTTGCTCGAATAAGTTAGAAAGGAGTTTTGCTGGGCTATCAAAGTCATAGCAAGTACTGTCCCCTGTTATCTGTGGTTGTCAAGTCACATAGTCCTATGAGAACAAGGCTCGTCATATAAAGTATGTGACTTGAGCGATAGCGTCGCCTAGAGAACAAGGTCTGTCTAAGACACGAGCCACGGTTGGTTTAGTAAAAAGTATTATCACTACCACATTTTTAGTTTGAGGGTATTTTTGTCATTTTTAGGGTTATTTGAATTTATTATAATTTATTTGAATTTATGGGAATTTTTGGGATTTATTTTGGAATTGTTTGAATGATGGTTGACTAGGTTGACTTTGACTAGCTTTGACATAGTAGACTAACCTAGAAGCTAACCCTAGTTGTATTTGGACTTGATTAGGTCATGTGACCCTAACCTAATATTAAGTTAATTCCTAATAGGCCAATTAGAAATTAAGTTAGAATAGAAAGGCTTTTAGTCACAAGCCATGACTTATGGTTTTGAACCATTGATTAATGACGTAGCCCATAGCCCAACCCATTAGCTAACCCTAACCCTAACTTAATGTGGTCGGCCACTAGCATTGGGAATCCCCCTATAAATAGTCTCTTCCATTTAGGGCTAGCCTCTTTAGGAAAGAACAAGTTTAAGAAGAGGTATTTTCCCAACTTCTTTAATTCCTAAAAAATCTATTTTAATTCCTTTTTAATCCAAACAAATTGCAATAGGTTCTAATTAGTGTGTTCTTGCTGTTTGTGGAGGATTTTCTCAGTTTGTGAGCAATTTGAAGAAGTTTGCTAACAAAGAGGAGGATCTAGAAAGGGGCTTTTTCTTAAGGATTTCACCACTAGGTATATCACCCTAAACTCCATTAAATTTTGGATTTCTTTGCATAAAGACCTAGCCCTAGGTGTCCCCTAGCCATAGGAATTGGTTTCGTGTCCAGGTGGACCCATTTTGTGTTCGTATCGGACACGTATCCGTCTGTACATTAAGTGTTTGATGAAATACCCCAATGGGCATTTTGTTTTGATTTTTGAATTATGTTTGAATAGGAATTATTGTTTTGATGGGGCTTATTGATTTCTAGTGTCCTGAGTTTGTTTTCGTGTCGTGTCGTATCGAAAATTGGACACGAACATGCGGGTACACCACCCGCGCGCGAGCAGTGTGCGTATCCTGCGGTTCGGGGGCGATTGCGCCTTAGACACAGCACGTGGACACGTGACACTCACTGGACACGATGGGGCAATGACTGACACCACGTGTGTCGAGTCTCATGTGTCCCCGTGTCGTGTCGAGGGAGCACGAGCTCGTGTACGGGTTTTACACTACACGCGTACAGTAGGTTTTTGGCCACTGATACGGGTTGATAGTTCTGGACACGACGCACTAGGACACAAATCAGGGTGATGGACACAAAGACCTATCCTAGGCGAACCTAGGTTGGTAAGCACGAGGCCTGGTTTGGCCTGTGTCGGGTGCACGACACGCGTGCACTTGTGCACGACACGCGTGCACTTGTGCACGACACGCGTGCACTTGTGCACGACACGCGTGGACTTGTGCACGAGACTGCACTGCTGTGCAGTAACAATTACACTATTTTGGGTTTCTGTGATGTGGACACGCCGTGTCCGACTATGGTGGACACAAATTGGTCTGTATGACACGTGCACATATCTAGGATGTGTTACCAACCATTTGATTTACATTTTAGGATGTTTTAAACCATTATTTCTCATTTACCTATTTGGGACTGATACACATATTTCAGTGTTTATTTCCAGATTTTTAATTCGTGCTTGGGCATCTAAATTAACCTAATTAATGCTGTTGTTAGCCTGGTTAAGTCCCTAATGTTGTTCTCCTATATGAAATCTACATGTGTGTGAAATTTGGGTGATTTTGGTTGAGTATTGGTTTCAAAATGGGGGAGGGAAGTTTTGAACTGAAAACTGTTAAAAATGATTTGGTTTCCTTCCTTCACTATTCCTATTTCTAGGTTTTTGCTCTCACACACACTTGCTGATTTCCAGGTTCATTTATACACACATTCCTGAATTCTATTTGCACACACACAGGTTTTGCACTACCATGTTAACTGTTTTTTTCCAGTTTACTCACTGTTTTCCTATCACTTTCTCACACACTCATTCATGTACACTCACAAGTAGCACACACACACATATTGCCTTCCCTCTCTCTCTCTATGCATATATGTAATGTATGTACATAGTTAATATATAATGTGAGTAGCCTATATGTACATATATGTGATGATTCCTATGTATATGTACTATAGCCTATATATATATATATATATATATAAATATATATATATATATATATATATATATATATATATATATATATATATTTTTTAAATATATATATATATATATATATATATATATATATATATATATATATGTGTGTGTGTGTGTGTGTGTGTGTGTGTGTGTGTGTGTGTGTGTGTGTGTGTGTGTGTGTGTGTGCATATAATGTGATGTATAAGTATAGGTATATAGAGATAGTATGGTATTCCTAATGTGTGTGTATTAGCCTAAGAATATAGCCTATGAATGCAATATGATGTAGTGTAATGGTTAGAATAGACTTGTATAGACTTGATAGGCTTGCATAGCCTTGTAGTGGTGTGTACTAGCTAGTGTAGGCTTGAGTGACCTAGTATAGACAAATGTAGACTAGTTAGACCAATTTAGACTTGTTAGACCTAGTTTGACCATAGTTGACCTAGGTTTGACCTCTTGGTTGACCAGGGTTGACCAATAGTTGACTTTGGCCTAGATTGACCTAGATTCATGTAGAATGCATTGTAGTGCTTCATTTTATCATTTAGACTTGTGCTGTTCTGATTAGGAGCCAGACACCTCTCCTCGGACAGTACATTTCAGTTGGACATTCAGAAAGCAAGCGAGTATATTCTCTGATCATTTCATAACTTGTTAGAATTATATTCCTGCTTTAGATTACTTTACTTGATGGTGTCACGACATTATCACGGATTAGTACTATATGGATCTCTTCATGCGATGTTATCCCCCTCGGGAGCAACGGGTACATTGTGTCATGTGCGTTTCACTTTCATCATGTACTCCTGTGCTTTCACCATGCATGTACACTCTTGTGAATCATGTACTCTCATGTTCACGGAGCCCTCATGTATACTATCATGTACACCCTTTCATGGGCCTTCATGTGATATTATGTATAATAACATAACCTGCTTAGATCCTTGTGTATTGATTGGGGAACGGGGGAGTGCTAATAGTCATGTGAACAATTCCATAGTAGTGTAGATCATGTGAAACTCTTTAGTGTAGATTATGTACTAATCTGTCCTATTCATATGTGCTATCCTGTATTCTACATCACTAGCCACTATTGGTTCTCTATATACAGTAGCTATTTACATACAGTTCTCTTCTTTACATCATGTACTTCTTTCAGTTTTATGTATCTTACTCTACTGCATGTTTATATTTTCTAACCTGCTATGATCTGTTGAGATGTATTGTGCTCGCTCCTGTCCTGACTGGACCTGTTGAAAATATTACAGAGGACGAGGAGGAGGCATGTGTGGATACCTTCTACGGGGCAGCCCTAGACGACACTTGTGAGCTGTACTCTCAGGAGGACCCAGCTCTAGCTGAGGACATTACCCTCATTGCCTAGACTAGCTTAGTTAGGCCTTATCTTATTTATGTCGTCTTGAGACTAGTTTAGCTAGACTTTATTTCTGTCTTTGAGATCTGAGTTGTATATATTCTCTCATATTCAGTAGTTGAGACTTGTATTCTGGATATCTGCTGAGATGTTATCTTAAACTATTTGATCATCTGTATTTTTCTTGAGTTCTATATCATATCGTGCTTCTTCTTCCTTAGTTGTGATTGAGTTTACTTTCTGTTATATCACCCCCATTCGGGGAGTATAAACTGCTTAGAATTATAATGTTAGATGTTGTGACCTAGGACAGCGTTCTACCACCGATACTGCGGCGTAGGCTGGACGTACCCACGTCTCGTGCCCTTACTCTAGGGTGCGGGTCGTGACACGTTTTTAGTGGTGGCCCATACAGGTCTAGACTAGAAGTGTAGTGGTATTCGCACCAGAGTATCACTACAGCCTGCAGTAGGATATAGGACATTAATTTTCAAGGTACTCAATCACATTAGGAAAAACTCTTTTATTGCCATCGAAATCCTTATTGTCAACTGATTCTTTTTCAATTTTAATTGTCCGACTTTGTTATATCGCTTCTTTCTCAGAAATTGATACTCTTGTTGGTCTGTCTTCAGGATGGTAGAGACTCGGCCACAGCGTACCATTCATGGGGATCCTATAGAGGGGACTGCTACCTCTCAGCCAGTACAGCAGGGCTAGGAGACTGCAGCTCCTGCCACCTATGTTCGTATTGAGGCTCCAGCAGCAGCAGCAGCAGGGGGTATGCCTTCACCGGCTCGGAGGCAGGACCCAGTCATTACGGAGATGCCTTTCCAGCAGCTGCCACCTACAGGATACGTGGATGCGGCACATATGTTCTATTTCCAGCAGTTCATGGACCGGCAGCAGGCCCGACAGGACAGGGGCATGAAGTTGGCCCTTACGACAGTCGCAGCTCGACCGGTGGTCCAGCAGCCGAGGACACCGGGGATAGAGCAGTTCCAGAAGATGAGCCCCAGAGACTTCCTGGGGACATAGGGGATTGTATATGCTGACGAGTGGATCGAGCATATAGAGGAGATCTTCCGCCTGGCCCGGATACCGGCAGATCTCCAGATAGAGGCAGCAGCTAGCCGGATACGAGATCTTGCTCGCACCTGGTATCAGTCAGACCCCAGGGTGGGGGTAGCTGGGCAGACCTGGTAGGAGTTCAAGGGCTTCTTCAAGAAGAAGTTCTTTCCAGATTCAGCGCTCCGAGCCTTGGAGTCGCAGTTCGAGAGCTTGGTTCAGGGGAGCCTGTAAGTGGAGGAGTACGCTGGATAGTTCGGTCGCCTCGGCAAATTTGTAGAGGGCTTGAGTGAGACGGCGAAGGCCCAGAGGTTCCGGAAGGGTCTGGTCAAGGAAGTCAAGTCCTTGACCAAGGGCAACAGGGATGCCACTTTTGAGGAGATTCTGACGGGAGCCCTATTGGCTGAGGAAGATCTTGAGCTTAGGCTCAAGAGGGGGCGAGACCCTGTTGGGGGTAGCAGCAGCGAAGGCCAGGCCAAGAGGCCTCCCTTTCAGCACCAGCAACCGAGGCAGTACCAGCCGTAACTGATCCAGCAGAGGCCAGTTCACCAGCAACAGATTCAGCATCAGGTACCCAGGCAGCAGACAGTCAGTTGCACATTCTGCAAGAAGCCAGGGCATGGATGGCACGTGTGCAGAAAGAGGCTCGGGAAGTGCCATCTTTTGCGGAGCGGCAGATCACCAGCTGAGGGATTGTGCTAGGTCTGGGGGACGAACAGCTCAGGGAGGAGGAGCCAAGGCTCCAGCAGGCCAGCAGAGGGGAAGCCCAGCCGACGCAGCAGCAGAGATTTGTTCAGCACCAGTAGCAGGCCAGGGTGTCACGACCCGCACCCTGATTAGGGGTACGAGTACGTGGTTACGTCCATCCTATGTCGCAGTATCGGCGATAGAATGCTGTCTAGGTCATCTATAAATACTACAACTAAACAGATAAAGGTACCTGTACAGTATATACCGAATGGAGGTGACATAGCAATACAGTCTCAATCACAAAAGCAAACTAGGATAGATAGCACGAAAGAAAATATGATAGATAAAAGTAGGAAATAAGTTCGAGATCTATGCAAGCCCAAGCTATACACAACACCACAGAGTCACAGAATATAATATGAAATACTACAGTCTGAAAAGTACTAGCTGGCTCGCAGGTCAGACAAACCTAACTAAGCTACACTACTCAGGGTGAGCAAAGTCTAGTGGCTCTACTAACAAGCCACTGTCCGGGTCTACTCCATCAGACTAGACCCCATAATATATCGGACAATCTGCCTCAGAATCATCTGTAATATATCAACGGTATCCTGTCAGAAAAATGAGCAGTACAAATACCAACAACAGTTCCATATGAATTGACAAATTCTATAAGAGACAGTGTAAAAATACAAGACAAAATCAACAGGAAACATATCATAAATAAGAGTACTGAATAGGACGACAATATATATATAATATATTATAGATATATATTATATATTATATAATATTATATATAATAGGTGACTTGGGAACTATCCGGAAGCCGAGTTACCACCCTTAAACCAAACAA
>JANAVB010000398.1:4605499-4676264 GCA_029216955.1 Iris pallida | reverse complement strand
GTCATGCTCATAGGATAATTTTCTTATGGAGCTAAGCCCGAAGGGACTTAGCGACTGGGACTCGAGATCAAGGGAGGAAGGTGGTGTTTTGTTGGCGTACTTTGAGCAGGCGCGCAGGTGCTGCGGGCTGCTGCGGCGTTGGGCGTGCATGCTGCGGGACTGCGGCGCTGGGCGTGCAGGTGGCGTATGATGTTGCTGATTGGAAGATTAGCGGTTATGGAAAGATTGAGTTAATTGATCAGATCCGATCTTTGTGAGATTTGAATTTAATTCATTCAAATATTTCATTGTTCGCTCCTTTCTTTTCGCAATCAGTTACGGCCAGGAATATGATTAGGGTTTCGACCCTTCTCTATAAATACTCTCTTCGTGCTTTCATTAAAGACTTACGCTAAAATAAAGAGAATGTTTGCAAAAAATAAAAGTTTTTTTTATTTACAACTTTGAAAGAATAGTACAAGAGTATAATGAATTATGGGAAAGTACAACTGTAGAAATCTGATCAGAAGATGATCACTTTATCCCTTGGACGATGTGCGAAGACACAAGCCTCTGGAGAATACAACAGTACTTTGTCAGGAGATTATGATCATTAGTTATCCTTTGGGACTGATTTGAAACTATATTTATAGAGTTCTTGAAATAACCGTTAAGTAGTTATTTGAGTGGCGCGCACTTCAGGTTGCGCGTCTCTTGTCCAGTTGCACGAGCGGTTACTTCAACTGCTGGGGACGTGTGGCATCGTTTGAGTGAGATGCGCGTGGCCGTGGGCAGTGTAGTTGACACGTTCTTCGAGATTAGTGGCATGCGCGCCACGTCATCCTACTTCTGGACATAAAATTTGATCAAGTGGTGCCAGCTAGCCAGGTTGCGCGCGGGCGCAACTCAACAACTGGCACCTTTGACTGGTCTTCTGTGCTGTATTGATTAATTCTCGCGCCACTTGACGACTTGCGCGGACCAGTTGTCAGCATTAATTGCATGCTGACAAAATCTTCTCGAGCACCGTGTTGCGCAGGATTCGAATGGATTTTCTTCGATTTTCGTGCTGTCAGTTGTCAGTAATGATTACCGCCATTACAGCCTCTCGAGGAGGCTTGCCACGTGGCGCCGTGCACCCCGTCTTCAGCGCAACCTAATGATCTGGCGCCACTTGACGATAGCGCCCTTTAATGAGTGGCGCCCCTTGATTTTTAGTTTCTACAAGACCTCCTTCAAAGTTTTCAAAGTTTGAAAGATTTCAAAATTTTGAAATACTTTGAATTTGAAGAACTTATCACGGGTTGCGCCAGTCAAACGTTCAACAGATTCCGAATTTTAAGCGTCAGTTGCGCAACAGTTTCGAAAAAGACTCTTTAGGCTATAAATAGTCGTCCAAAGAGAATTTTAACTTTTCACCGAAAGTAAAAACTCTTAAACTCTTTCATCTTCTTCTTTCCATCTCTCGGTGCTCCTCCGACGATCGCTGATGCCCCAAAAAAGTTTGCCGATGGGTCTATTTATAGGTCGGGGCAACCTTCGCCCATGCGCCAAGTGGCAGTCTCCTCATATGTGTAATGAATCAGCATTAATGTCGATGAATATGCCTTTTCAAATTCAGCTAAGTCAAACAACTATCAAACGCCTCGAAGAAATCAACAAACGAGCCAAAGAAGATGCGTCGTCAGCACTATGCGCACCGTACCAAATGCGTCTAATGGGACATAGACCCATGCACCTATTGGAGCATAGATCAATGTGCCCACACGAAGCTCGTCACCCAGCAAGCATTTAAAGCTATGTGACAGAGTTAACAGCACGACTGAGCAGTTGGCAGCTTTTGCAGAAAACGAAAAGCTGCTGACATCAGCATCATCATTACTTGCTTTTGTCGGCTACAGCTTTGCCACGTGGCCGACCGATCATCAGCATGCCTCCACAGCCATGCACCCAAAAATTTGCAAGTGCCTCAAAAGCTATGCGCCCCCGACTTTCTGATCCCAAAAGACAGAAGCTAAGTCTCTGCATGCGCCTCCCCAGCCATGCGCCCAAAGCTCTACATGCACCTCAGAAGCCATACGCCCAGACTTGTCTATGACCACTAAAAGTCATAGATCGAGTCGTTCCATGCGCCAGATCCTAGGTGCATCCTGATAGATCATTCCCTCCATAAAATTCGAGATCTTTGAGCCACAAACATGTGCCACGTGTCTTTTGACTCAATTCTGCTCAAGAATGGGTGCTAACCACCCAAGATCTCAGCAACAAATGAATCTTCACGACTGCCATGTGTCAGCTCCACCGCAGCCCAATAGAGCAGTTCAACAGATTCAGCATCGACTCAGGGTGCATCATCCATGCGCCCTACAGCATCAGCCATGTGGTGTTCCCACATACAGGCGTATCCTACATATGCGCGCATGAGCAGACGAGTTTGCTGCTATAAATAGAGGGATCATTCCTTCTCAAAAAATAAAACGAAGATCATATCTACAGACAAAAACGGAAGAGAGACACTTAACGTCTCCTTCTCCTCAAAATGCTCCGCATCACGAGCAACCCTACCATGAGAGAGTCCAAGATCGTCGTCAGATCGTCAACGGAGTCAACGCATTACCACTCGCTCCACCGATACAGTTCCTAGATAAAAATAAAAGTATACTCCTAGGACTACGTCTAAGTCCTATATTGTAATTGTTCTGTTTGTAATTGAAATACCAAGGTTTCATCAAGAAGACCTTATCGCATTTTCGATGGCGAACAAGCTGGAGACTCTGCTGGGTATTTCTTTCTCTTCTGACGAGAAAGTCGTGTCGCAATCCGACGACATCAAGCTTGGCTCATCCCACAAGTCACTCGTGGTGCACCTCAATCAACAGGCGTATGAGGAGTTCATCTTTGAAGGCAGCACAAGTCCTTCGAAGTGGCTACCAAAGTCGAAAAAGACTCGCCAAGTCTGGGTGCGCAAAGGAGATGCGCCGAGCACCACCACTGAAGGGGACGCGCCCCACAGACCACCCTTCCTGCTGACATTCTCAGCAAGCAAGATGCGCCCGTCAGTACAGCACATCTGCAAGGGAAATGCAGTGTTGACTGCATTCTCCATTTGTTTCTTCCCAGTCGAAGAAGATGCGCCGACGAAACAGAGGCACATCCAACTTCTCCCGTATGAACTCTGGCGTACAGGAGAGGACTGTAGGCCTTAAAAATGAACAGTCACGCTGAGTTGATCAGAACAAGTACAAAAGTCACGCTGAGTTGATCAGGACAAAATTTACAAGTCACGCTGGAAGACAGCTCATCATTTGTCAGAGTATCATTATGACTGACAGCACGACAGTCGAAGAATGTCTTCTCGTATGCCACGTATGCACAGAACTCGAGAGATCACAGCCGACTATTGCGTGACTTTCGAAATCTTCTTTAGCAAGACTCAGCCTTCGTCAAGTTGGCGTACCAAAAGAGCTTCTTGTCATTTAATGCGACTGATAAAAGTAATCACTGTCAGAGATTTTGTGTCAGTCGAGGCACGTCGAATCAAGACAGCTGGCAGTCCTACCTCAATCGAGCGTGGATTATGTTCCTTCCCAAAGTCTGCGTATATTTTGAAGCTTTCTGCCCCGAGTCTGCGTGGATTTCGTCTTCAACAAGTCTGCGTGATTTCATCAAATTGGAGTACGTGGCAGCCATGCCACTGATCTCTCGCCTGCGTGTCCTGTAACTTGCACACGACTCATGCATGATTGCCATGTGTCCAACAGTTACAGGCCACGTCTAGTAACTGCTCACAACCTTGCGTATGTTAAATCCTGCGTGATTTTCAACTAGGCACAGGCTGTGAAGACAGTTATCCTTTCAGTTATTTTTGACTCTATAAATAGAGTTCTTTTTCTCATTCATTGTACAGATACATAGTTATCTAACTTACTGTCAAAATTTTGAGAGCTTTTCTTCTTCGTAGTCCAAGGGATAAAGCGATCGTCTTCTAGATCGATTCCTACAGTTGTAATTTTCCCAGAAACACAATAAATAAAGTGAATTTATTTATGGAAAACAAATTGGCGACTCTGCTGGGAAAACCATCTCCTCTTCTGAGATGGCAACAACTCAATGCGACACTTCGTCAATCGGCTCGACGAAGAAGGTGATGACGATCCAATTCGATCAACTCGCCTATGAAGAAATGCAGCGGGCTAAGAGTGGCAAGCCCACTTCAGCCTCCATCATCACTGCCAAGTCGAAGGGACACTCTGTCTATGTCCCTAAGATTCAGTTAGCAGCCAATGGTGAAGTCTCTGCCACAGTGTCTACTCCTAACTGGCAAAGACTCTACTGCAAGCACGCACACTCTTGTGCGCTCGAAGATGACAGCATTCAAAAGTCATGCTACAGTACTGGCTCCTTAGCCAAGTCTGTTCCAGCGTGCAATCTCACATCCAAAAGTCACGCTGACAGTATTGGCTCCTTAGCCAAATCTGTTCCAGCGTGCAAATTCAATCCCAAAAGTCACGCTGACAGTACTGGCTCTTTAGCCAAATCTGTTCCAGCGTATATTTCCAAAGTCAAGAAACACGCTGACAGCTGGCTCATTAGCCAAATCTGTTCCAGCGTGTATTTCCAAAATCAAAAATCACACTGACAGCACTGGCTCCTTAGCCAAATCTGTTCCAGCGTGTAATTCTAAAATCAAAAGTCACGCTGACAGCACTGGTTCTTTAACCAAGCCTGTTTCAGCGTGTACATTCTAAGAAGAATAGCTCTTTAGCTATCTCTTCCTCTTTGCCAAGTTCTACTAGAACTGGGGTGGTCTTCCACACAAAGTCCCTTCGAAAAGAGATAACTCTTTAGTTGTTTCTTCTGCTCCTGTAGTTTTTACTTCAGGAACAGCTTTGACTGACAATTTTGTTAGTCAAAGAAAAGGATGGTCTTTTGACTACTCTTCCTTTGGACATTCTATGTCTCAAAACTTGAATAAGTCTAAGAAGAAACATTCTTAATGTCTTCTTCGACTTCTTCAATTGGGCACAGAATTTGTCTAGAAAAGGTCTGTTACCAACTCCTAATCAAGGGGGTGGTTCAACTCTTCCTTCTCTGCAAATATCCAGATCATGGAAGGAAAACTCCAAGTTTCCAAAACCAATGTGTTACCTCAACTGATTAAGAACAAAACTTAATCAAATCCGTTTGGGAACACTTCTGGTGTTAAGAAACCACATCAATCGGAAATGAAAATAAAAGATCCGGATGCAGAGTATGCTAAAATTATGTGGCTCATATTAATCACTCCCTATATAATCAAGAGCCATCAAGACCCAGAACAAAATATATCCTAAAAATACACAAGTGTTCTCTGATGTACCTCAATCTTCACAAACATTACGGAACACCTTCAACAGAAGAAGGAATAATTCTGTGACAATGGACCATGCTGAATGTGACTTCCAGCCAAAGTCATAATTCAATGCAGATGTCAATCAATGGTTCAAGACTATGTTGATCATGAATGTGACTTCCAGCCAGAGTTACAATGCAATGCAGATGTCAAACTAAACGACAATCTGTCTTCAATCGGATTCAGTGTGAACCTATGCCTGATGAAGATGAGCCTTTGTTTGCTTCTGTCAACATGACCTCTCGGGATACTGGGGGTAGAGCTGATAGTCCAGATGGAGTATAGAGGCACAAGAGCAAGAGTCCTGGTCTCTAGTCAAAGAACTTTGATCTCTGAAGATGATTCTGAATTCCTTGGAGAATCTAACTTCCCCCTTCCTACTGGGGTAGTTCTCCTATAATTGACTTTGATGCACAAAGCAATGATTCAGAACAAACAACATCCACCAGTTCATCAATAATCCCTCGTACAGTCACGACTTATATGGTTGATGGGAATACTGATGAACCTTCTTCTTCCTTGACTCCTCAAGAACAAAGAATTGTTTTTTGGAACAGCAAATGAAATCCATGGCTGATACTATGAAGTCGATGTATGAACTCATGGCAACTCAGATACAAAATCGACAGACTGTACCAGATGCCATACCAATTGATACTGGTGTAATACAAGTTCCTCCAGTAGTACAATCTAATACTCCTGGACCAGCTCAAACAAATCCTAGTCTCTCTGGAGCTGGGGGTAGTGCTTATAATGCCTCCTCCTCCTAACTATTCTCTACAAGCTACAACTCCACAATCTTCGGAGTTGTCTCTGAAGAATTGAAGAATCTCAAAACTCAATTCGAGGCATTCAAACAGAAAGATGGTTTACAAAGGTTAGGCATCAAACAACCTTATCCGATAGAATGGAAGCAAGTATCGTATCCTCCTAAATACAAGCCTCCTACTATCTCATTCTATGATGGAACCACTTCTCCAAGTCAGTTTATTAATCACTTTGAAGTGATGACTGACCAGTTGCAACCAAGTGACGCCCTCCTTACTCGGGTGTTTGTTGGATGTCTCAAGGGAACGGCTTATGAATGGTATAGAAGTCTCCCAGATGGGTGCATTACCTCATTTGCGGTTTCAAACAGATGTTTCTTGAACGGTTCTATGAAGGGCTCAATGACATGACTATGTCTGCTCTTATTAGAATCAAGCAGAAAAATAATGAAACTACAGAGGATTTCATTGAACGGTTTCGAAGAGAAGCTCTGAAGATGCCTCTTGGAACTCCAGATGCTGTCACCATCGACACATGCAAATCAAACTTGTTGCCAATCATCAGCATGTGGACAGGATCTACTCAATTTCAAGATTGGCCTTCCTTCATAGTCAGTGCCAAGGCCGCAGAAATTAGTGCTGAAACCTTCAAAGGTTTAGGAGTGCAGATGACTCCCAAAGAAACAGGTCAAGGTACTAACAATAATGCTAAAAACAATGCTCGCAAGGGAAAAGAAACTCTTGAAGTTAATCTTCAGAGCAAAGATGCATCAACTGTTCAAACTTCTCCTACCTCTACAACTCAACAACCAAGAACACCTCGCCCCAAAGAAGATACTCTTTCGATGACGACGATGTCCTTGGTATCTTTGAATGTCTGCTGAAAGGTAATAAAATACAATTACCTGAAATCAAGAAACCTGATGAAGCTGGGAAGACAGATCATCCTAAATACTGTCCATACCACAGAATGTTGGGTCACACAATTCGTACATGTTATGTACTGAAAGGAAAGATCCAAGAAATGATTAAATCTGGAGCTATCTCCCTTACTCCAAAGAGAAGACCGTCACCTCCAACGTCGTCTCTATGCAATTCGGAGATTTCCCTCCTCAACTCCTTGAAAGTGGGATCGTTCCTATTCCCAAGGCAACTCTTGAAATAGTGAATATTCCTCCTCCACAGTCTGAAGGATTAGTGCCAATCACTTTGGAAACAGAGAAATCATGTGGATTCATCCTGATCTAGTGGCAGATTTTGAATCTCCTTCTCCTCAAAAGACTACTTCTCGAAAGTCCAAGAAGGCTGGAAAATTAAGTCATGTCATATGACTTCTCTTGGATCTACCTCTGACACAGAGCCAAAAGAGAAGGAAGAAGCACTTGCTACTCGAACAGGGAAACCTTATCTAAAGGATTATTCCAAGAATCCTGAGGATACTCCTGATATCCCTCCAGCTGATAAAGATGCTCCTAATGTTCCTCCTGAAGAAGAATCATCCACTGCACCTGTTCCTTCAACTACACCGTTGAACCTGTTTCTCCAAGCCTACGGCTCTTGAGAAAGGCAAACAACAGGCTCGGTTTGATAAACCAATCAAGAAGTCCCCTCCTCTTGGGCTTCAGAAGCCTTATAATTTCGACATTCTAGCTCAACTTGCTAATACTCCAGCTAGAATGTCCCTCTTTGAACTTCTACGTCTTTCTAAAGAGACTCGGGAGACGTTAAGTGAAGCACTTCTTCAAGCCGACTCTTGTCTTGCACAATTGAAGAAGCCAGATGCAGAACCTGCCACTTGCTTACATTGCAACAGTGTATTGGAGATTATCCCAAATATACCTTTACACAAGACGACATGCTATTGGAGGATAATCGACATGATCGGCCTCTCTACTACACTGGTTATATCGATACAATGAAGATAGATCGTATCCTCATTGATCCAGGGTCTGCTATAAGTATAATGCCAAAGAGTCTGTTGGATGAACTAAAAATTCCTCTTCACAAGCTCTCCAAGACGGTTACTACTATCCTGGGATTCAATCAAAGCCGAAGCGAGCCTTTGGGAAAGATTCATCTGAAGCTTCAATAGGTGATTTCAGATCCAAAGTCACTTTCTATGTGATCGAGATCGTGGGATCCTACAATCTTCTTCTTGGGAGGCCCTTTCTTCATGAAAATAATGTGGTGCCTTCTACTCTTCATCAGTTTTAAGTACATTGATAGCAATGGAAGAGTACAAAAAGAAGTTGCTGATATAAATCCCTTCCATGGGGTTGAAGCTTATTTCAATGATTCCCGAATGTACAAAGAAGAGTACAAGGGTGATACAAGCTATGGAGAAAGAGGATTCACAAAGTGAGACTTTAATAATCCCTGTTAAAGGTCGAACTACTCAACAATCTCCCAAATCCTCCGGAGAAGGTTCTTTCATCATTCCGGTGAGTGGACGGATCTCTCCGTTACCTCAGTCGTCTGCTCAAGATACAATGATCATTCCTGTTAGTGGGCGTACTACAGTTCCTGTATCTTCACAGGATACTCTGCTAATTCCAGTTGGAGGGCGGATTACTCTTCCATCTCAAGCTTCAAGGGAGCTCACCTCTTCTGAGCCATTTGTTATCGATCTTAATCGAAACAAAGCTTCTTCTCGTTCTTCTTCTTCCCCTTTAGTCATTGACTTGGCTAAGATCTCTAAGGCTCAGCCTTCTCCCAATGTAAATATTGCTGCTTTTACATTTAATGAAAAGTCTCCATCTTTGCAGTACGCTGATGTGTGTAATTATGTTCATAGTTATTTACATTTGTTAGATGACTTGAGCACAATAACCATAGGAGTTATACAGACTGTTCATACAGATGTATCCCTAGAACCTGTACAATCTTCATACTTTCTAGTTCCCAGCAGAAAGCCAGGAGACATTCCAATATTCTTTTACAAAGGGCCCCAAAGTCCTTCTGATTTAGAAGATGATGACAAAATGATGATACTGGAAGATTACAACTACGTCGTTATAGTCAGCAATCTAAAGACATCATTAAAAATATGGGCTATGACTTCAGACTGGCCTCAATAGGGAAAAGGAAGAAAAATGCCTGTCGTATTCCTCCTCTGAAGTATGGAGGACAAAATGCGGATTGGGCTATATTGCTCCTACTCCTTTTATCAATATTATCCATGAAGATCCCGAGTCTGACGAAGATAAGAGATCTGATTCTTCTAGTACCACTTCTTGGGATTCCGATACGAGTATCGGTGATTTCTACTGCAACATTCTGTCTTCCAACATGGTTTCTATTGACCGTTCTGAAGAAAGTCATTAATGCCTGACGGTTCATCCGTTCATTTATTATATCCATCCGACGGTTCGTCCGTTCATTATAATCTGACGGTTAACCCGTTCATTCATTATCTAGTCTTTTGATTTCCGAATCTAAAGATCATGAAAAATTGAGTTCAAAGATATCTTTATGTCGGAATCCTTTTTCCAATCAGTATTAAACTAAGATCATTTCTGGTTTAATATCATCCGATAGAATTACAAAGTTTGTTTGTATTCTATTCTACTCGACGGTTCGTCCGTTCATTATAATCTGACGGTTAACCCGTTCATTACATTTATCTGACGGTTCGTCCGTTCATTAATGCCTGACGGTTCATCCGTCCATTACATTCATCTGACGGTTCGCCCGTTCATTGACGGTTCATCCGTTCACTTATCATATTCATCCGACGGTTCACCCGTTCATTAATACCTGACGGTTTATCCGTTCATGAAAAATCGAGTTCAAAGATATTTTTATGTCTGAATTCTATTTTTTCTAATCAGTATTAAACTAAGATTATTTCTGGTTTAATATCATCTGATAGAATTACAAAGCTTGTTTGTATATTCTATTCTATTGAAATGTGTCACGTATTATTTACCTCTGAACATATTTTCTATATCATTATCAAAACAGCAAAACCATAAATCAGATCAAAAATTCTCATTTTCATTCATAATCAAAAACATTGGATACAAGTGAGAATGAAAAAGATTCACTTATTGGGAGTTATTAGCTCCCTGATGCGTTCAAGAGCAGCATTCAATTTCTCTTCATGAGTCTTGCGAACTCGTTCCGCTGCTTCCACTGTAACATTCTGTTCAAAAAATAATGATAGCAGACTAGCGACGGTTGACTTCTTCAATCTGTTCCGCCTGCATCTGTTCTCGTTCCTTCTGAAGAATTTCACAGCGTTCGGCTTCAGAGATATAAACAGCAGCCACCTCAGCTTGCTCTGTTTCCATGGCAGTAATTCGTTCTTGAAGTCGAGCCAATTCCTCTTTCAATTTCTTCAGCTCTTCAGTCTTGGACGCTTTATCCTTCTCCAGAAGCTCTACTCTTTGACGAGTAGCTAATATTTCTTCGCCCTTTTCTACTAATTTCTCAGTAGAAGAGGCAAGAAATGCTTCAAGAGCTGCTTGTTGGGACTGTGCTTCATGCTCTAATTGATTAATCTCAGTTGCAGTTAAAGATTGAAGGTCTTCCTTCTTAGTCTCCCAGTATTTTTGGATCGTTGCTTCTAATTCATCCAGGAGATATTCAAAGAAGATGCACTGAGACTCGCAACCAGCATATCGCAGAGCCATGAGCGGGAACTTGACCATAGTTCGAAGATCAGAAAAAGGCATAGCTTATCCTTCAAGAAACGTCTGGAATATGTATCTAGATATGAGTAAATGATTTCTGAATACATTCCCAGAGTTCTTGCTAGCCCAGTCTCAAATCCAGGAGTCGCTGTCATCATGGAAGAAGAAGCCTGAATGTTCTCTATCCTGGGAACAGAAGTGTGTGCGACTGGAGAAGTTGGTACGTGTGAACTCCCTTCATCAGCATCAGCCTGGATAGCGGAGCATGAGTCGAACTATTGCTGCAGGAGTTCCTACAGTCAAAGAAAGAAAAAAAATATATCAGCATATAAAAAAATAGCAGAAATAGAATTTGAAATAAAGTTCTACTAGGTTGAGGTTCATATTCAATATGTGAAGGGAGTCTGGCATCTTCTCGTAACCGGTCCATGATTGTATCCGACACCTGCTTCATATGGCTGCTTCCAGCTCTAGAATTACAGGGAGCCGAAGCATTATCTGGAGATTGAGCAGGTTCGGGCTAAGTTCCATTCTGTTCCCTTTACTTTATCCTCATCATAAGGAGCAGAAGTGCCAGCATGCCAGTCTTTCCTCCTTCAGCTTCTTCTTCTTCCTATCTTCAGGATGAGCTTCTGATTCGGAGTCAATAATTTCACATCTTCATGAGTCTCAGGGACAGTGACAATAGCAAGCTCGGTATTGGCTGCCGGTTCGGTTGTCTGGAATATCGGTTCGAAGAATGATGTCTTGACAAACATTCTTTAACAGATCATCAGCAGCTGATAGCTCAGACGCCGGCACGTCTTCATCGCTTGGCCAAAGAAATGTTTCCTTCAGCTTGAGTTTCAGGAACTTCTGACTGTTTTGTCACTTCTTCTGGAGCTGTTGCTTCTTCAGAGTAATCAATCTGGTCATCCAGTGCTTGAATGACGCCCTCTGTCCCATGCTCAAATGGGATTATCCTCGTCTCCGAGGGTTCAATAGCTACTCCACTTGTGATCAGGAGCAGTTGTTTCCTGAGCTTGAACAGACTCTACTTCAGTCTGTTCAGTTGAAGCTATTGCAAGGTGAATATCAGATTCTGTCTTCTCAGTAGAAGCTACTTCATTGATTTCTGGCAAAACTCCTCCACTCGATCGTTTCTAGGAGTTTGTTGCCCTTAATTTTGCTGACAGACTTCTTGACATATTTGCCTCTTGACCTCCTATCAAAGGAGCGCGTCTTCATCAGTCTCTTCGTCTTTATCAGCGGCATCGTCTCATCAACCGAGATACGCCTAAAGATGTAGCAGTCACTGAGACTCCTTTCTTCTTTTTCCTAGATGTTGGAGACTTAGTACTCCTCTTGGAGACAGTCTCAGATCATCGCTTCTCTTCCTCTTAGAAAGAGATACAAATATAGGGGGGAGAACTTCATCAGGAAAATTTCCCTCCTGAAACAATTCATACAGAGGTTCAACCTCTTGTTTCATCTTCGGGTTCCGGAGGGAAATGTTGAATAACAATCCTCTCTTTTGACCTCTTCGATTCATCCTCCGCAACAAAGGTTTAGATTGAAACTCGGCTGAAGGTGCTCGACGACACATAGAAGCGCGCATACGTGTAAAGCATTTGGCCCCGAGCTAGACAAAGGATTAGGCATAGAGAATACAACTTTTGTATCCCTAGCCGCAAAATACTCCAAGCACGAGCTCTGTCGATAAGCCCTCCACGAGCAGATAGGCAAGTGGTGGCGTTCCCAACGTGGAGTTGGTCATATCCGAATTGTCTGGCAAATTGGCTTGGTAAATATGGCTCCAGATATGCCATTTCTTCGTGACGGTATACTAGATGAGAAGGCCGGATCCTCTGCAACCATTGAAAGGCTACATCGTCTAGCCTGTTCCCCATATCTCTGTCCATCAATTTAAGGGCATACTTGTAAGCCCCTGTTTTTTTTAAATTCATTTTTAATTAGTGCTAATTAATTTTAATGTTAATTTAGCCTTAAATAATTATTAGAAATTTTTAGGAATTTTCTAGAAATTTTAAATGATTTTTAAATGATTTTTAAATACAAAAATGTTGATCTGTAAATTTATAAATGTTTTAAATATCATTTTGCAATTTTGAAATGATTTTATCAGTTTGTAAATAGAAACATTGTTTTAATTAGGGGATGGCAAATATTATTTTGCATTTTATATGTGTTAAAGCCTTTATGTAAAATCCTAATTCCTAAGGGCCCTAGTGCAAAACTACCAACCCCCCCCCCCCCCCCCCACACGACAGCTCTCTCTCTCCTCGGCCTCACCCACTCTGCTGCCCCGACTGCCCCGAGCTGCCACGCCGCCCTGCCCTTGCCTTTCCCGGCCAAGTCCACCGCCTTAACTCCCCCTATTTAAACCCCCACTCTCCCCTGACCTAAACCCTAACCCTAAATTCTCCCCACAGCCACCGACGACCCCAGTTCTTCCCCGAAACCCTAGCCTAAACCCTAGCTCCGGCTAACCCCCAACCCAGCCCCACCGTCGACTTCTACCGCCCCCAACCACCATCAGTCGACGCGCGGCGACGAGACGACCGCAGCGCCACTGAAGCGCCGCCGTCCCGACGTCTCCTCCGCCGTCCACAACCCTCGAAGCTCCCTCGACTCGCCGGACACGTGAGTAGCGGGATCCGATTCGTGTCGTGCGTGTCTCGTCTTCACACACGAGACTCGCCAGGACACGACGAGCTCAGTGCTGTGCTCGGACACACGAGATTGAGCTCGTACGTGTCGTGCTAAGCGAGGACACGTGGATACCTGTGTCCTTAACTGTCAGGACATAGAACAGTTATTTTTATTTATTTTTATTTATTAATCTACCCTAAACTAAATAAAATAAACGGAACCTATACTCTAACAAAACTAACGGGCTGACCCCCTGGCCAGTCCGACTCGTCCTAAACCCCCCCCCTTCCCGCTGTGTTGGCTCGAGTTCGAGCCCCCCCACTTCTTTTTATTTCCTTTTTCTTTTCTTTTTCTGTTTTCTTTTTCTTTTTCTTTTTTTCTGTTTTATATATATTTATATATATGTATATATATATATATATATATATATATATATATATATATATATATATATATATATATATATATATATATATATTTTAGTATATATATATGTATATACTGTATTTTGACAGTATTTTATATATATATATATATGTATATATTTTATAGTTAGTAAGTTTCATGTATATATATTTGTATATATATAAATATATGTATTGTTATACATACTACTTTATATATATAAACTGTTTATATATATATATATATATATATATATATATATATATATATATATATATATATATATATATATATATTTCACTTTAGTATTTTATAAATATATATATATGTATGTATGTATATATATGTATTTATGTACATATATGTATATATGTATATATTTTCTTGTGTGTATATTTTCATAGTTAGTAAATATTATATATATATATTTGTATACATATATGTATATATATATAATTTCATATATATATTATTATACACTTTATAATTTAAATGTCTCCTTATATATATATATACATATTTGTATATATATATATATATATATATATATATACTTTATAAATTAAGTATTTTCCTTATACATAGATATATATACCTTTTCATGTGTAGGTATATAATTATTTTGTATAACTTTACCATATTAAAATAATAATATTTATTTGGCACTATTACCAAATTGTATTTTTAGTGTATTTAAATTACTGCAACCATTTGGTGTCCAAGCCTAGCATGGATATTTGGGCTCAAATGTGTTTTCACACATTCAAGACCTGTACAAGTCATATTGGACTTGATTCATGGCCTTGTGTCCTGTATTTGAACTTTGGTTCAAATTATATACATGGACAAAATACGCAGATAATTAATTATTGTGTGCAATGCTGTTTTGATTTTCTAAAATACTTAAAGTACTGCTAAAATTATGAAAAAATAGTATTTAGATACTATGTTAAGTTAGCTAATTTAGTATAATTTTTGTAGTATTTAATTTACTGTTTTGCCACTAGTTTGGCATATGAAACCAAAACTCATTTTCTGTATACTTAGGAAAAACTGATTTTTATAAAATATCTGTACTGGTTAATAAATTCCAGAAAAATTATAATAAATTTCTATGATTAACAAGGATCACCTTGGTACTTTACTTTAAGAAAAACTAGGCTTTTTGTCTACTTCAAAAATTGTTAGAACACAATGGTCTTTTGATTTATTTATTGATTAATTACGACTTGTAGCTTTTTGTGTTATTTGGAGTTTTAGCCGTGTTGAACCCCATCCCTCACTAGTGTAAAGACCCTAGAAAGTTAGTTAAAGTAGTGTGTCACCCCACATTGGTCTCCTATGCCAAAGTCATCATTTTGGCTAGGTGTCCAATCACAAGTCGTGTTTCACCAATTAGTGTCCTAGTGTTTTAGCTTAGTGTAAAAGCTAAGTTATTGTATTTACTTCTAAAGTGACGAGTTACCGGACATCCATAGCACTGTTATCGCAGCTTGTTTTGTTTTGATTTGCTAGAGGCAAGTACTTTCTACGAACTTTACATACTGCTAGAACAATAAACTGCGACTTATCAACCATGTTAAATGCTGATCCTTGGGGTAGCAAGTTAGAACTTTACATGTTGTATTACTTTCAGTCTCTACCATGTTTAGGACAATATCTCATATCTCTCACATGCTTTATATCATTCTCGTATCTCCCACATGTTATTACTGTTTTCATATCTCTCACATGTTTAAAATAACGGGTTAAGGGGAAACTGCTAGTAGTGTACGTGATCATGACCCCCTTCTCCGTATGTATTTATCGCGCTCGGGGACATTCTATATGTAACCTTGCCGTAGGTTCTGATCTCGCGTTTGTGTATGGATATACACCGATGCCGTTCGTGCACGTATGTGCATGCCAGAAAAACTTGATATGTGCCGCTGTACATCCTATTCACCTATTGACCGATTCACGTACATGCTACAGTTTTAAACTTTTAAACTATATGTTGTCATTTCTAAAAAGAACCAATTAAACCATGATATGCCATGATTCCAGTTTATTACCTTCCTGTTCATGCTTTGTATATTTAGTTTGCTAGAAAACAGTACTTGCTCTCGTCCTGACAGGATAACGTTATAGGTATACTTACTGAGGAGGAGTTGCTCTGTGATTCGTATTATGGAGTCACTGCCGAGGACCCGGTTTTGCCATACGAGGATGTTTCTGCGGGGAGACTCGCCTAGTTTGCGTAGTCACTTAGGATACTTAGTGTAGTCATGTATTAGACTACGTATTTTGTAACTGGACATGTATCCAGTTTTATATTTCAGACTTGTACTTTGGACTTATTTCTATATATGAGATGACTTTTGTGTTTGGAGCATTTATGATTCTTCTTCACTTATAGATCTGTTAGCATCTTTAGTCTTATCTTGTTATCTCTAGAACAGCTTACTGCGCTTTATCTTAAGCGTAGGCTGGACATGGCTCGGCCCGGCCCAACAATTTGGGTAACGGGTCGTGACATATTTTTTTGGCGGCCCATGCAGGTCCTGACTAAACTGTTTGGTTACGTTATTGTACCAAGCATGCCTGCAATTAGGAACTTAAGATAATTAGACAACATTAGGAAAGACGCTTAGAACACTTAGAGGAATGCTAGGATTGCAACATAGGAAATACATCACATGTTTGCTATTATAATTAGATTTTCTTGCATATGATTGCTTACTTTAAACAAGTCCTTATAAGTCTTTTTATGTGTAATTTAGATGGTGTTTACTCGTTCATCCCAGTATGTTACCCCCGAGAATGGGGCCCTCCATATCCAGTCAGCTGACCAGTTGACTGATACATCTTCACCTACCACATTCCCCCACTCCACAGATCCACAGACCCAGATACCACCTTCCACATCCCAGTCCCAGCAGGCCCCGATACTTCCACCACCCCCTATCACTATACCCACCCAGGCTTCTGTCACACTCGACGGGACCCAGTTGCTTACACTGATCCAGGGGTTCCTAACAACCTATCAGGAGCAGACTACCCTACTCCGCCAGAGCATGGAGCATTCTGAGGGACGTCCCGTGGTCCCACCACCTGTAGAGCCACGGCAGAAAGCGGGGGACGATCAAGGACTTCATGGGTCTGAATCCCAAGGAGTTCTCAGGGACTGAGGGCATAGTAGTAGCTGATGACTGGCTAGATTCGGTAGAGAGGAAGCTTCTGGGAGTTAGGATGCCGGATGGCCTCCAAGTCGAGGCAGCGGGATTTCTGCTGATAGACTTAGCCGGAGTCTGGTTCCGGAATGAGCCGTTGTTTGCGAGAGGTAGAGCCACTTGGGACCAGTTCAAGACCCAGTTCAAGAAGAAATTCTTTTCGACCACTGCTAGAGTAGCCATGGGGCTACGATTCCAGAACATCCAGCAAGGGAACCGTTCTGTTGACGAGTATGCGGCAGAGTTTAGTCGCCTGAGCCGTTTCGCTCCTAGTCTGGTTGCTGATCCAGAGGAGATGACCCGTAGGTTTTGCCATGGTCTGGTTCCAGACATTGGCATTCTTATAGTGGCAAACGGTACGACTGACTACTACCAGAGCCTAGAGTTGGCCCGGAGTATTGAGGAGCGTCTTCTGTCATGCAAGAGGCCGACTTCTGTACATCATGAGGGACCGTCCAAGCGTCAGGCTTTCTAGCAGAGAGCACCGACGCTACCCCAGCAGACTTACCGTCCCCCTACATCACATCACCCGACCCAGCCGGTTAGAGCCTCGGGACCTCAGCAGCAGCAGAAGGGGACTACGTGTTCATTCTGTAGAAGGGTAGGCCACGACGCTTTCGTTTGTAGGAAGAGGTTAGGGCAGTGTTTAGCTTGTGGGTCTGCCATCCATCAGATTCGGGACTGCCCAGTAGCCAAGGGACCCCAGGGGAAGACTTATAGCCTAGTCCTTGAGCCGGAGCCGGAACAGGTTTCGGGAGGTTAGTTTTGATCGTAGCCTTAGTCATTTGTTGCATTGCTTGCTATGTTAGAATATTGTCGGGTCTTCAATCCTTGTGAATTTCGAGGACAAAATTTTTCAAGGAGGGAAGACTTGTAAGCCCCTATTTTTTTCAAATTCATTTTTAATTAGTGCTAATTAATTTTAATGTTAATTTTAGCCTTAAATAATTATTAGGAATTTTTAGGAATTTTCTAGAAATTTTAAATGATTTTTAAATGATTTTTAAATGATTTTTAAATACAAAAATGTTGATCTGTAAATTTATAAAATATTTTAAATATCATTTTGCAATTTTTGAAATGATTTTATATCAGTTTGTAAATAGAAAATTGTTTTTAATTAGGGGATGCAAATATTATTTTGCATTTTATATGTGTTAAAGCCTTTATGTAAAATCCTAATTCCTAAGGGCCCTAGTGCAAAACTACCAAACCCCCCCACACGACAGCTCTCTCTCTCTCTCTCTCTATCCTCGGCCTCACCCACTCTGCTGCCCCGACTGCCCCGAGCTGCCACGCCGCCCTGTCCCCGCATTTCCCGGCCAAGTCCGCCGCCTTAACTCCCCCTATTTAAACCCCCACTCTCCCCTGACCTAAACCCTAACCCTAAATTCTCCCCACAGCCACCGACGACCCCAGTTCTTCCCCGAAACCCTAGCCTAAACCCTAGCTCCGGCTAACCCCCAACCCAGCCCCACCGTCGACTTCCACCGCCCCCAACCACCATCAGTCGACGTTCGGCGACGAGACGACCGCAGCGCCACTGAAGCGCCGCCGTCCCGACGTCTCCTCCGCCGTCCACAACCCTCGAAGCTCCCTCGACTCGCCGGACACGTGAGTAGCGGGATTCGATTCGTGTCGTGCGTGTCTCGTCTTCACACACGAGACTCGCCAGGACACGACGAGCTCAGTGCTGTGCTCGGACACACGAGACTGAGCTCGTACGTGTCGTGCTAAGCGAGGACACGTGGATACCTGTGTCCTTAACTGTCAGGACACAGGACAGTTGTTTTTATTTTTTTTTATTTATTAATCTACCCTAAACTAAATAAAATAAACGGAACCTATACTCTAACAAAACTAACGGGCTGACCCCCTGGCCAGCCCGACTCGGCCTAAACCCCCCCCCCCCCGCTGTGTTGGCTCGAGTTCGAGCCCCCCCTCTTCTTTTTATTTCCTTTTTCTTTTTTTTTCTGTTTTCTTTTTCTTTTTCTTTTTTCTGTTTTTTATATATTTATATATATGTATATATATATATATTAGTATATATATATATGTATATACTGTATTTTGACAGTATTTTATATATATATGTATATATTTTATAGTTAGTAAGTTTCATGTATATATATTTGTATATATATAAATATATGTATTGTTATACATACTACTTTATATATATAAACTGTTTTTATATATATATATATATTTCACTTTAGTATTTTATAAATATATATATATATGTATGTATGTATATATATGTATTTATGTACATATATGTATATATGTATATATTTTTCTTGTGTGTATATTTTCATAGTTAGTAAATATTATATATATATTTGTATACATATATGTATATATATATATTTTCATATATATATTATTATACACTTTATAATTTAAATGTCTCCTTATATATATATACATATTTGTATATATATATATATATATATATATATATATATATATATATATATATATATATATATATATATATATATATATATATATATATATATATATATATATATACTTTATAAATTAAGTATTTTCCTTATACATAGATATATGTACCTTTTTTATGTGTAGGTATATAATTATTTTGTATAACTTTACCATATTAAAATAATAATATTTATTTGGCACTATTACCAAATTATATTTTTAGTGTATTTAAATTACTGCAACCATTTGGTGTCCAAGCCTAGCATGGGTATTTGGGCTCAAATGTGTTTTCACACATTCAAGACCTGTACAAGTCATATTGGACTTGATTCATGGCCTTGGGTCCTGTATTTGAACTTTGGTTCAAATTATATACATGGACAAAATACGCAGATAATTAATTATTGTGTGCAATGCTGTTTTTGATTTTTTAAAAATACTTAAAGTACTGCTAAAATTATGAAAAAAATAGTATTTAGATACTATGTTAAGTTAGCTAATTTAGTATAATTTTTGTAGTATTTAATTTACTATTTTGCCACTAGTTTGGCATATGAAACCAAAACTCATTTTCTGTATACTTAGGAAAAACTGATTTTTATAAAATATCTGTACTGGTTAATAAATTCCAGAAAATTATAATAAATTTCTATGATTAACAAGGATCACCTTGGTACTTTACTTTAAGAAAAACTAGGCTTTTTGTCTACTTCAAAAATTGTTAGAACACAATGGTATTTTGATTTATTTATTGATTAATTACGACTTGTAGCTTTTTGTGTTATTTGGAGTTTTAGCCGTGTTGAACCCAATCCCTCACTAGTGTAAAGACCCTAGAAAGTTAGTTAAAGTAGTGTGTCACCCTACATTGTTCTCCTATGCCAAAGTCATCATTTTGGCTAGGTGTCCAATCACAAGTCGTGTTTCACCAATTAGTATCCTAGTGTTTTAGCTTAGTGTAAAAGCTAAGTTATTGTATTTACTTCTATAGTGACGAGTTACCGGACATCCATAGCACTGTTATCGCAGCTTGTTTTGTTTTGCTTTGCTAGAGGCAAGTACTTTCTACGAACTTTACATACTGCTAGAACAATAAACTGCGACTTACCAACCATGTTAAATGCTGATCCTTGGGGTAGCAAGTTAGAACTTTACATGTTGTATTACTTTCAGTCTCTACCATGTTTAGGACAGTATCTCATATCTCTCACATGCTTTATATCGTTCTCGTATCTCCTACATGTTATTACTGTTTTCATATCTCTCACATGTTTAAAATAACGGGTTAAGGGGAAACTGCTAGTAGTGTACGTGATCATGACCCCCTTCTCCGTATGTATTTACCGTGCTCGGGGACATTCTATATGTAACCTTGCCGTAGGTTCTGATCTCGCGTTTGTGTATGGATATACACCGATGCCGTTCGTGCACGTATGTGCATGCCAGAAAAACTTGATATGTGCCGCTGTACATCCTATTCACCTATTGACCGATTCACGTACATGCTACAGTTTTAAACTTTTAAACTATATGTTGTCATTTCTAAAAAGAACCAATTAAACCATGATATGCCATGATTCCAGTTTATTACCTTCCTGTTCATGCTTTGTATATTTAGTTTGCTAGAAAACAGTACTTGCTCCCGTCCTGACAGGATAACGTTGTAGGTATACTTACTGAGGAGGAGTTGCACTGTGATTCGTATTATGGAGTCACTGCCGAGGACCCGGTTTTGCCATACGAGGATGTTTCTGCGGGGAGACTTGCCTAGTTTGCGTAGTCACTTGGGATACTTAGTGTAGTCATGTATTAGACTACGTATTTTGTAACTGGACATGTATCCAGTTTTATATTTCAGACTTGTACTTTGGACTTATTTCTATATATGAGATGACTTTTGTGTTTGGAGCATTTATAATTCTTCTTCACTTATAGATCTGTTAGCACATTTAGTCTTATCTTGTTATCTCTAGAACAGCTTACTGCGCTTTATCTTAAGCGTAGGCTGGACATGGCTCGGCCCGGCCCAACAATTTGGGTAACGGGTCGTGACAATACTCTCATAGCCCTGTGGTGGAGGGACACATTGGATAGACCAATGTGATGCCCGATTCAAGACATTTCTGCATTCTGGAAGGGTGTGAACTTTCCAGAACGTCTCTCCAGAGTACCTCTCCAGAAAAAGACTGCTACTCCCTCCTGCCCCTGGAGGTATCAGACCATCATGATGAAGGAGAAGCCAACCATAAAGATACGTGAAGGGCATCTCTATCCTTGGAATTCTTCAGTCATCAGCCTCTGAGCAGACAGCATGTTAGTTACAAAATTTCGAAGACCTGCATTTAGCCTACAGGTCATCGTTGATAATAAGTCCAGCTTGTAACCATACACAAGGCACACCGCTGCAAAGATAACACCTCTGTGTATCCTGTCTAAGGAGCTGGAGCCAGGAACGATGAATCTCCTTAACCACAGAGATAGAAATCCGGCCAAGTGACCGTTCCTTGACAGACTCTTGTCACTCTGTCTCACATAAGAACTGAAAGTGGTTCCAGCTTTGAACTCGTACCAGTCTTCAGTGATGGTGAAATCCTTGCAGTCATATTTCTCCAGCAGATAAGTGATTTCACTTTCAGAGAGAGGCTTGAAGTTGCTAATCTGGTACCATCTCTTCTCATTTATTTTCTTCTCATCCTTTTCACGATTCATGAAAAGGTACGACATCCATTTCTGTATGTGGTTGCCTGCTTCATCTTTGGAACCCTTGTAATATAGAGTACATGTGCCAAAATGACACATCATCTCTTCAAATAGATGTACCATCTCTGGGTTCTGTTCTGACAGAAAGTTCAGCTCTTCTGTCGTGGAAACATATTCCTCATACGGCAGTGAGCCTGAAGGCAGGTGTGAGATGTATTCCATCTCATGAAGGGCGAAGCCCATCTCTCATTTCGGAGTCATAAAGGTTCCCGTCCTATGGTTGTACCTCTCAACCAAAGCCAGGAACAGAAAAGGGTTAGGCTTGAAGCCGTAGGATGAATTGACGACGGCATCATAGAGATTTATCTTCTTCAGCTCAGTTTCAAAATTCTCCAAAGCCCAGTGGACTAAAGTCTTCCATCTCACATTCTCCGGATTCATTAGACCGTTCATCCTCGGCGTCGAATCGGTCGGATAGAATGCATTCTTGTTGGACATGAATTCGTTTATGAAAATGGGCATCCTGAACGGCATCAATATGGCTGAGTCTTCAGGTGGTATGTATCCAGGCTTCAAACCCCGAAACACTGATACATGGTCTTCTGGGGCACTGAAAAATCCCTTCTTCCTGTAAATAATACGGCTTGCCTTCGCCTGCTGATATTCTGTCAAATACCAGGACATCTTTCTTGGATAGCTGGCATGCATAAGTCTCATAATTGACAAACCCCTGGAAACCTTTGGCCAGTACATGGGTTGTTTTACATCCCCTTCGAAGTAGAAGCACACCTTCTCTCTGATGCCCTTCGGCTGAGATTTCTGTGCTATGGCATCTCCGAACAAGAATGCTAGTTTCTTGTGGGATACCAGATCCAGACTCTGAAAAGGTTGTCCATTCATCAAGCAGAGCAGGGTTGTATGATCTTGATTGGCCAACAATGATAGTCTTGCTTCAGGAAGATCAAATTGAGGGAATTGCACATGAGATAGATCATGCTTAAATGAGAAACTCAAGCACCCCTCATAATCCGCTTCTTCGCTTCGGATGTTCACTACAGAAAATGACAGAAAACAAAGTCAGATATATCTATGTCTATGCGTGTATTACAGTATTTGAAGGAAGTTCCAAAAGTCATGCAGACTCCATATGGATATACTACCATGACATGTTGAGTGATTTATTCACGCAGATGACTAATTCACGCAAAGTTCAGACAGATTAGGATGAAAGTCACGCATCATTGCCAGAATCACATTTAAGTGAAAATAACAAAAAAAAACGCTGACAGATCAAGACTAATCTAATCCAGAAGATGACTCTCGGAAGTCTGCGTGAATAATTTAATATTGACATCTCTGTCAACATATGAAAAATCATGCAGCATCATCATGAAAGCTGCGTGACTATTTCAAACATGGACATTTCTGCCAACGTGAAAAGTCACGCAGAGTCATAAGAGTCATGCTCCTTTGCGTGGAACACAGAGCTTCGTAAACACGAAGATGTGAAGTATGGCCGACCCTAAAGAGGGGGCATACTTTATTAATATCCTTTGCCCTAAGAAGGGGGGATATATTTCTGAAGTTTATTATCTTAAGATCCTAAAAAATTCTATGTGGAGTTCATCTTCATCAAAGTCGTCTTTAACAGTTCATGTTCTCCCATCACTTACGATGCATAGGAGCTTGCGGGACTTCCTGTCGAGAAAGTCTGTCAGTAGTGGCACGCGAAGAAGTTGCAGGGGCTTTCCCCTTGGCCTGAGCATCAGCTTTCTTGGGAGCCATTGCTGCTGAGAAAGGAGAAGAAGAAGTTGGGGAAGAAAGAGTTCGTCGGGGAAGATGAAGTTCTCTTCTGTGGGTTCTCTCTTTCAAATGCAAGTAAAGAAGGAAAGAAGTAATCTATAGCTTATTTATAGGCTTATGAAGAATTCCAAACGGTCCATTATGACTTGCCTCGATTTAGGAGATTGATACGGGATCCTAACTGCACAGAATCCCAACAGTCCAATCATTCAGGAATAAATATCTCTTTAAAGTCATCTCAGTGTGACTAAATTCATTTTTAACATCTCGATTTCAAAGTATTTCGAAATAATTTATCATTTTTTCGAAAACTTTGAAGGGGGTTTTGTAGGCCTTAAAATGAACAGTCACGCTGAGTTGATCAGAACAAGTCCAAAAGTCACGCTGAGTTGATCAGGACAAAATTTACAAGTCACGCTGGAAGACAGCTCATCATTTGTCAGAGTATCATTATGACTGACAGCACGACAGTCGAAGAATGTCTTCTCGTATGCCACGTATGCACAGAACTCGAGAGATCACAGCCGACTATTGCGTGACTTTCGAAATCTTCTTCAGCAAGACTCAGCCTTCGTCAAGTTGGCGTACCAAAAGAGCTTCTTGTCATTTAATACGACTGACAAAAGTAATCACTGTCAGAGATTTTGTGTCAGTCGAGGCACGTCGAATCAAGACAGCTGGCAGTCCTACCTCAATCGAGCGTGGATTATGTTCCTTCCCAAAGTCTGCGTATATTTGAGTTTTCTGTCTCAAGTTTGCGTGGATTCTGAAGTTTCCTTCCTTAAGTCTGCGTGGATTTTGAAGCTTTTTGCCTTAAGTCTGCGTGGATCCTGAAGCTTCTTGCCCCAAGTTTGCGTGGATTTTGAAGCTTTCTGCCCCGAGTCTGCGTGGATTTCGTCTTCAACAAGTCTGCGTAGATTTCATCAAATTGGAGTACGTGGCAGCCATGCCACTGATCTCTCGCCTGTGTGTCCTGTAACTTGCACACGACTCATGCATGATTGCCATGTGTCCAACAGTTACAGGCCATGTCTAGTGACTGCTCACAACCTTGCGTATGTTAAATCCTGCGTGATTTTCAACTAGGCACAGGCTGTGAAGACAGTTATCCTTTCAGTTATTATTGACTCTATAAATAGAGTTCTTTTTCTCATTCATTGTACAGATACATAGTTATCTAACTTACTGTCAAAATTTTGAGAGCTTTTCTTCTTCGCATAGTCCAAGGGATAAAGCGATCGTCTTCTAGATCGGATTCCTACAGTTGTAATTTTCCCAGAAACACAATAAATAAAGTGAATTTATTTATGGAAAATAAGGACCTCTGTCTTTGACAGAATAACTTGCCATCGTGGTGAGGATGAGTTGGATTCTGAGTACTATACACCTTCGAGGACTGGTACGAAGAAATCCATGACAGCATGGGCCATGCGCCCCAAATGTGCTACGTCCACAGTGAACCGGAGATGCACGTTCAAAATCATGTACACTGTCGATGGTAAACTAAGAGTCGACTCGGTTGCATTTGTACCAGATACGAGCCGACTCTCAAAGTTCCCGTTTCGCTTTGGCGCATCTTCTGCGCTTGAAACCAAGTCGTGCGACACAAAACTTGTGACTTTAAACCCATGCGCCTACATGGGTTATGCGCATGAAGTAGGTTCAAGTCGCAGTACATGTTGCTCCCCCATCAATGATCTGGCGTATCTCATGCGCTCGAACTGGATCAGGGGACGCAACATTCACATGACCACCCCGACGCTTGGCCTCGCAATGTGCCTGAAGGGGGTGTGAAAGTGAAACACTCCCCTCATGATTTGCTTAAGTTATCACTCACAAACGCAGATCAGGAGAGCTAACCATTAAGCACGATACGCACCTCGCGGGGAACACTTGTGCCATGGAAACCATCAACTGCTGCTGTTGCAAAACAATGGCTCCATTATCCAGGCTGTCTGTGTTCCAGCGATTGCAATATGTGGCACCCATCCGACGTCGTCTCGAAAAGAATGTGCCAATTGAAGATGAGTCAGAGCCCAAGGAAGTTTCTTGCCATGTTGTTTCCAACTCCCATTCATCGAAGAGAAAGACAACCACCAATCCCTTGACCTCAGCATCATCATCCAAGAGTCAGCCGAGGAAAAGCAAAACAATAGTCCCGTCCTCAAGGGTGTTTGAGAGCACCCGGTCAAGGAAGAAGGTTCCTACGGAAGAATCAGCTGGGAGGGATCAAACTCTTGTTACCCATGACAACCCTCCACTTGAAGATGAGGACGTTCTCCAAGGAATCGACCCCGAAATAGCTGGAGGTAGCCAGTACGAGGCCTCAGAAGAGGAAACTCTTCCACAGAAGAGTGAGGTTAAAAGCGAAGCCTCAACCAATCCGTCCACCTCCGCCCATGTCATGCCAGCCTATATGGCAAGGGGGGGATGAAGAGGAATTAGACACTCTAGTCCCGGGCCTCATGTAGCGCATGGACACCCTAACGGCGGGCCTCAAAACCCTCTCTTCTACCATGCAATCCTTGGCTCAGATGGTATTTGAGATTCGGACCATTCTGGCATCTCAACCATTAGCAAGAGCACCTGTCTTCACCAGTCCCGACCCAGGGGCCAATGGCGAGTCAAGTATACCCCCTCAATGGGTATCATCGGGTACAATTTATCCTGCCGCATTTTGGGCGTCGACTCCTTCAAATACACAACTTTATGCCTTACACCTTCGCATGCTCCCAGCCCTACAGAGGATTTGGTCGACAAGATCAGAGATCTGCACGAGCTCTTTGAGGCACGAAACATACAGGAAGAACGTCAGAAGATGGGAATCCCGTAACCTTACCCCCTTGAGTGGAACAAGGTGGTTTACCCTCCCAAGTATAAACCATAAACACTAATACCATACGATGGGAAGGAATCTCCTCGCCGGTATCTGACCTACTTCCAGTCTCAAACGGGTCATCTCCCGAAGGAAGATGCCCTACTCACAAGCCTGTTTGTTGGGGCATTAAAGGGAGTCGCTTACAACTGGTACTGCAGTCTTCCTGACAACTCCATATCATCCTTCGATGTCTTGACACGTCTCTTCCTCGACGGATTTTATGATGGTGGGAAGGACATGACCATGTCATCTCTTATAGAAGTGCACTAGACAGAGAAAGAAACTGTTCGAGCCTTCATTGAACGTTTTTGACAAGCATGCTTTAGGTTGCCTCCGGGTATGCTAGAACATGCGCTAATCGATTCCTGTTGCTTGAACATGACTCCTGCAATCAAGCTCTGGCTTGACTCCACTCAACCTCCCGATTGGAGTTCATTAATCATCGGGGCCAAAGCTGCTGAGAAGAAGGCACGTAATGTATGCCTTCTGGGGGTTAACTTTTCCGCCTTTGATGACAAAGGGAAACGGCATGCTACCAGCAACAGTGGACGCAGGGAAAAAGGGAAGCAGACATTGACTGTTAACGCTTCAAAGAGCACACAGGGGCCCGCTTAGAAGCCTCCACCTCCACCGAGGCCGAAGAAGGTCTACTCCTTCAACGACGAGGACACCTTACAACTCTTCGAGATGTTGAAACAGAGCGACAAGATCAAGTTGCCTGATCCAAAGCGTCCCGACGAGGTGGGGAGAGTGGACGACCCGAGGTACTGTCACTACCATCGGTTCGTTGGACATCCAACTCAAGACTGCTACATCCTCAAGAACTACATACAACGTATGATCAATGCGAATGTAATCTCAGTCGATTATGAGGAGAAGTCAGTCTCAGCCAACATGGTATCGCTCCAGTTCGGCACCCTACCGTCTATTACAACTCAAGACGGTATTGTTCCCATCCCGAAGGCGACATTCGAGGTGGTCAACCTTCCGCAGACTCATGGCAATGCGAGTAGGCTGATTGAACTCACTACATCTCGGAAGAAGATCATGTGGGTTCACCCAGATCTCGCTCTAGAACCGACTCAACCGGAGGTATATTCTACCTCCAAATCTAAAGGCAAGAAGACCAAGTCTTGCCGAATTGTGACCTCTTCCCCCGATGAGGCACTTCTGGTACAAACGTGTTCACAGCAGAACGCTCAGCCCGAGGACGCCCATGTCGAAGTGGCACCTCCCGTCACTACCTCGGCTGCTTAAGGTGAAGGCCCTTCCCAACTTCCAGCAGCTGATAAACAAAAGCATAAGGAGGCCCGCTTGACAGGTCTCTACGAAGAGATAACGCTTCGGGGTTAACCAAATCCCATAACTTTGACATACTAGCACAACTTGCCAGTACTCCAGCTTGGCTGTCCTTGTTCGAGCTCCTCTGCCTGTCTAAAGATACTAGGGAGGCTCTCTGCGAAGCCCTGAAGAATGCTGAGTCATTCATCAGTCAGGTCAAGCAGCCTGAGGACGATCCAGCAGCATGCCCACACTGCCAAAGTGTGGGAGAGATTATCCCCAACATCATATTCACTCAACAAGACATGCTACTCAAGAATACCGACACAACAGACTGCTGTATTACACAGGGTATGTTGGGGCCATCAAGGTGGATCGGATACAGATCGACCCGGGGTCTTCTCCCAGTATCATCCCCCAGACTCTGCTTCATACGTTAGGAATTCCAATGCATCGTCTGACAGCGTCTCACACTACAATCAGTGGCTTCAACGCCAGCAAGAGTGAGTCGCTGGGCAAGATCCGACTGAAGTGTTATATCGGTGATCTCCAGACCGAGGTGACTTGTTATGTCGTGGATGCGGACGTCAACTACAACATCCTGTTGGGACGGCCGTGGCTACACGAATACATAGTGGTCCCATCTACTCTCCATTAATGTATGAAGTACGTATCCACCAACGGCATAGTCAGAATAGAGTTTGCTGATGTCGATCCCTTCAGGGGGATTGAGGCCTTCTTCTCCGACTCTGACCTGTACAAGTCGATTCACCTCGAAGATGAAGCCAACGACGTCGATGATGAAGTCAAAGCCGAAGCTGATCTGGAGGCAGAAATGATAATCGATGCTCTCCTGAAAGTGCGACTCAAAGGGAAGCCACCTCAAACACCGCCTCCTTTAGTGGTCAAACTTCGCGGAAGAGCACCAACTTCTCAGGGCCATACAAACACTGAAGCCCTTTTGAAGATACGACTCAAGGAAAAGTTTCCCCAAGTGACGGCTCCTCTGGTAGGAAAACTATGTGGGAAGGCACCAGTCACTGAAAAACCAACTGGGGCACCTCTCAAGGTTCGGCTTAAAGGCAGACCTCCTCGGTCTTCAGCCCCTCTTAAGCTTCAAGAGAAGGCCCATGTATCCTATCGACACCAAAGCCGACAAAGGCCAAGCTCCCGATGGGTTCTTCCGAACCACCTCAGGCTGCTCCAGTACTTACTGACGAAGAACTGGGAGAGTACATATCCGCCAATATGGATGCACCGTCCCTTGATGATGTAATCCCTCTGGATAAGATCCCATATTTTATCAATAAAAGGGTGTCTTTCAATTATTCTAGTCTTTCACATTGGAATGCCATATATACTCTAGATAATGCTCTACAGTCGTTATAAACACAAATAACGACTGTTAATCATGTAAATCGAGTCATCTTGTACCAAGGAGTCTGTTATATAGTTCCGTCTCGGAATGCACAAGCTTTATATCTTACCTGATGCTATGCCCGTTAAGCAGCAACAATGACGCTTCCGTCCCAACATCAAGGACACTATCGACAAAGAAGTAGATAAGCTCCTAGATAGCAGGTTTATTTGCGAAGAGCACTATCCAGACTGGGTAGCTAACATCGTTCTCATCACAAAGAAGAACGGGAAGATTCGGATCTGCATCGACTTTCGGGATCTCAATTCTGCTTGCCCGAAGGATGAATTTTCACTCCCGATTACCGACGTAATGATCGACAATACATGTGGCTTCGAGCGCATGTCCTTCATGGGCGGGTAATCAGGCTACAACCAGATCAAGATGTTCCTAAACGACGAAAAACACACGTCATTCAGGACTCCGAAGGGGGTTTACTGCTACAAAGTAATGTCCTTTGGCCTGAAGAATGCAAGTGCCACATACAAAAGTGCTATGCACCATCTTCCGCCAACACCTCCGTAAAACAGTCGAATGCTATGTTGACGATATCACCGTTAAGAGCCATCTTCGAGACGATCACCTCCAAGATCTGAAGACAGTCTTCGATCTCATGCCGGCACATCAGCTCAAGATGGACCCCGCCAAATCCTTCCTTGGTGTTTCTAGTGGAAAATCTCTTGGGCTTCATTATCACTACAAAAGGCATCCATGTCGACCCCGAGAAGACTAAAGATATCCTTGACATGGACCCTCCGAAGAACCTTTTCGGGAAATGTCAGCCCTTCACCAAGCTCATAAAGATGGGAGTCTCCTATGTCTGGATGGAAGAATGTCAGAAATCCTTTAACGACATTAATGCTTATCTGACGAGCCCCCCAGTCTTGATGGCACCTGTCGCAGGCAAACCATTTCTACTCTATGTCCGCCCAATGGACCATTCCCTTGGCATTTTGTTGGCCCAGAACAATGATGCGGGCCATGAGCAGGCCATCTACTACCTCAGCAAGACAATGGTCGGGGCCGAACACCGGTACAACTCCGTCGAAAAAGAATGTCTAGTTCTAATATTCGTCATCCAGAAAACTCGCCATTATGTCTCGGGACAGACAATTTATGTCATCTTCCGGGTCAATCCGCTCAGAGTTCTCATGACTAAGCCGGGAGCGCTAAATTCCCGATTAACTACTTGGACGATACTATTGACGCTATATGACATGGTATTCGTCCCACAAAAGGCTGTCAAAGGCCAAGCACTGGCCGACTTTCTAGCCGTGTACCCAATTCCGGAATCGTCCCGACTCTATGAGAATATTCCAGATGAAGTGCGAGAAGCAAACATTACCGAAGAGAACCCCGTTTGGCGGATGTTCTTCGACGGTGCTTCAAGAACATGCCCCAAAGGCCAGATCGTCGCAGGAGTGGAGGTAGTCCTGATCTCCCCCGACAAGCTGGTTATCCAGCGTACCTATTCCCTTTCAGAGCCGTACTTCAACAACGTTGCAGAGTACAATACTTTCATCATGGGACTACAGTTCGCAAAGCAGCTAGGGGTAGAATACCTTGAATCTGATGGTGACTCAAAACTCTTCGTCAATCAAGTTCGAGGATAATACGAGGTCCGCCATGAATACCTGGTCCCTTATCACAAAGCAGAGTTAGACATCATCTCAACCTTCGCTGAATTCTTCATAGAACATATGCCTCGGCTACAAAACTTGGAGGCTGACGCTCTTGCCGGCCTCGAGGCCACATTGGCAGCACCCGTCGAGACTCAACACTTCAACACAGTGGTGGGTCGAGATTTGGCTTATCCCAGAAACAATCTGTGCATACGAACAAATCATGCCATGACTACTAACACCAACATCAACGTCAGAGACTGAAGATTCCCGTTCATCAACTTTGTCGTCTATGGGATCCTTCCGAAAGATCCGAAGGAAGCAGTCTCAGTCAGAAGGCGCTCGCTCCGGTTCTATTACGATACGGCCACTAAAATGCTGTACCGACGCTCCTACGACGGACTTCTCCTCCGATGTCTATCAAACGAAGAAGCAGCTGAAGCTCTTCGAGAAGCCCATGATAGAACATACGGAGCTCACCAACCCGATCCTAAGCTACAGGACCGACTTTGACGCATGGGCTATTACTGGCCCACCATGATGGCCGATGCTGTCGAATATGCAAAATAATATCGTGCTTACTAGCTACGTGTCGACTTCATCCACAGACCGTCAGAGCCTCTACATCCTATGATCGCCTCTTAGCCATTTTAAGCCTGGGGTATGAACATAGTAGGACCCATCATCCCTCCCTTATCCAGGGGATACCGCTTTGTCCTTGCAATCACCGACTACTTCTCTAAGTGGACAGAAGCAGTATCACTGACAGAAGTGAAAAGCTCAAAAGTGATCAGCTTCATCAAGCATCACGTCATCTACCATTTTGAGGTACCTCGGAGGATCATCCACGACAACGGTCCACAATTTATCAACCATGTGTTCAGCAGATTCTGCGACAAGAATCACATTCAGAATGTGGCATCAACCACCTACAATCCGGCAGCAAACGGATTGGCTAAAGCTTTTAATAAAACCATCGTCAAGCTACTCAAAAGGTCATGTCATCCAACAAGCACGACTGGGATGAGAAGCTCGGTGAATGCCTTTGGGCCTATCGTACGACGGTACGGACTCCGACAGGTAACACACCATTCTCGTTGGTCTATGGAAGCGAAGCAGTACTGCCTCTAGAGATCCAAATACCCTTACTCCGAGTGGCGATCACGAACCAGCTGACGGAACAGACAATCAACGTTGCCATCTGCAAGAGTTGGAAGCGCTCGATAAAAAATGCCTCTTGGCTCAACAGCGCATCGAACTTTATCAAGTCCGTATTTCACAGGCTTTCAACAGAAGTGTCAAAGAGAGAACTTTCCAAGTAGACGACCTGGTTCTAGCAGTCAGGAGACCAATGGTGATGACTCACAAGACACCAAAAAAGTTCGAACCCAAATGGAAAGGACCCTTCATCATAGAGACGGTATACTCAAATGGTGCTTACCTTCTCGCTCAACCTAATGGAGACTTGTTAATGATGTCCATCAGTGGCAAGTTCCTACAGAATTACTGCTCCTGACATCCTTCAGAATGTACTTCCCTCTCTCCAGTGAGAAAATTTGTGAACTTGACAAACCAAGTTCACGTCTCTCCTTTAACAATCACATGCTCCTAGAAACCAATTATTCCGTTGCATCCCCAGTAGGAGAACAACCATGTCCACATCACCTCTGAGTTGTTTCTCTAGACCCTACAAAGCAGAACCATATACTACATAAGATCACGCTTATTACTATGTTTACCACGTCTATATTACCTCTGAGTAAACATCCCGTGCAACCACCCCTGCGTTGTTGTACATTGATCATAGAACATCCACGTCCATATCACCTATAAATTGTTCTATACATCCCTACAGAGTTCACTCCTACCACGTCCATATTAACTCTGAGTAGGAAAGCTCTATCATTAACCCATATTTACCATGTCCATATCACATCTGAGTAAATATGTCGGTTTTCTCCCTTCGTAACTTATTATCTGTACCTAGAAACCAAGGTGCGCAAAAGATAATAGGTCCACCCAAAAAAATCACAGATTCATCACAAGAATGAACAAAGCAAAAAGTTCTTTATTTCTTCAAAATAGGAAGTGGAAGGACTACAAAAAGAAAGACAGCTACATCTCTAACTAAAAGCAAAAAATAAAGGATAAAAGAACTAAGGGTTAACGGACAGCTCGTCAATACGATGCTTCAAACCTTTGGCCCTGGTCTCTAAAGTAGCCAAAATGCGATGCTCAGCTTCACAATGCATCGTCTGTCTGGCCTTAGAAGTAAGATCAGCCGCATATTTGTCGTCCAACTCCTTCTTCTGATGGAATAGGAAGGCCACATGGCGAGTAAAATTTTTTGCCTCTTTTTTGAGCTGGACATGATCAGCCTGTACTCGTTCAGAATCTGCCAGAAGCTGGGCACGCTGTCCTTGAAGAAGATAAATCTTGGCGTCAACCTCCGCTATGCTGGCGTTCAGAGATTCCCGCAGATTGGTCTTCTCCTCCATCGACGACGACAGCCTCTGCTCCTTAGCCTCAACATTGGCCAACTCTTGCTCCCAGATTGCCATGGTGTCAGAATAGGCTGACTCTGTTAGCCCAATGATTATATCATATTTTTGAATATGGCTAATCAATTGAGTTTACCATAATGACATCATTAATATTCATGTAATCACTATCATGTTGCTACTTAAACTTAGCATTGTCCTAAATATTCTATATCATATTGCTATGCTTGTATCATATTGTTTTGTTCGTCTAACATGTTCTTATAGACATACAGTAAGTATGATCAAGCTTTGCCAAACCAGGACATATGCAATGGAGAATTTTTGATGGGCCAAAGACGACGTTATACAAGAAGATTTTTCTGAATCGCCCAACGACCTATCCGGAGCCTCGTATCGGGGGTTCTGCTGCCCGGTCAGCGAACAGGGGTCGAGGGGGAAGCGCCACCCATGGGGGTTCGGGGGCGAAGCCACCGAAAGGTATTCAGATTTCCAGATCTATTTATCTTTGGACGACTGCCGTCAAGGAAGAGAGGCGTCATCAAAGGGCTCTTGGTTTTTCTATTTTATCAATATACTTTTCATATTTATTGAGTCTAGGAATACGATGTATACTGCATCGTACTGGCAAATAGGCTATCCAAGAAATCTTTTCAAAATACCCTTTCATTTTGAAAACAAGCCCACTTACAAAAGCCCAAACTACTTCCTAACTGCTTGACTTTTCAAAAATCTCAAAAACTAATTTGCAAAAAACCTAACAGAACTCCAACAGAATTCGGCCCGATTTCGGCTAGAGTTCGGTTAGTGGACGTTGGATTTTGAACTTGGTCCTCCTGTACTTACGGATCTTGTCGAGATTTTCTCATAGAGTTCTGCCCAAATTCTGTCCGAATTCTAACAGAGTTCTGCCTTTGGAAAAAAATATAAATAGGGAAGGATTTTGATCATTTTAACACACCAATTCACTTTCATATCTCTTCTTTATAAGCCGACTACTTCTTCCAAGTATTCCAAAGCTTTCAATTTTAAATTCCAAACCAGTTACAATCCTCTAGTCGATTTGCCAGTACGGTACGGTCTGAAAGTTTCAGAGTGATTGTAATCAGAGGCTTGATTGAAGAAAGGCACTTCACAATTAAAGTTGGTCGAGTACTTCGGATCAAAGCTCGCATTGTAGAAGTTGCAAGAACTTAGGATGAAAACTTGTGGTATTTTTTAATAGTGGATTCAACTGGAAGTTAGAGTTCTTTCGACTGGACTAGTCCCCACAAGAGAGAAACCAGTATACATCCTTGTATTTGTATTTGCTCTCTGCTATCTACTTTTCATTTACATATTCTGTGATCTTGTTGCTAACAGTTTTAATTAGCTAATTTTTGCTGCCTAGTCTATTCACCCCCTCTAGAGTATTACGCTTTACAATTCTCTCCTGCAATTGGTATCAGTGCGGGTGCTTGTTATATAGATATTGCTGCTCATACCAATTACTCCTATAATTGGTATCAGAGTAGGTTCTCCTTATATAGATAATTTAGCTTAACATCCTTGGAGCAGATCCTCATTACCAGAATGGATTATACAGGTAAAGCAAGGTAACACTGCTATTATATTCTTTATTATATAACTGTTGTTACATAGATCACAGTATCACATAACACAAGTTTGTATTTCACAACTGAAGAGTAATCCACAAATAGACTCCCACTATTTGATGGAACAAACTATAGTTATTGGAAGACACGAATGAGATTCTACCTAAAGTCTCTAGATTTTGACTTATGGTCAATTATTGTCAATGGCTGCAAAAAGCTTACTATCACTTCTATTCTCACATCCTTAATAATCAACAAGCCTTATTATAGTTACACGGAGGAAGGGAAGAAGTTAGCTAGCCTTGATGCAAAAGCTACGCATATCTTTTATTGTGCTATAGACATAAATGTATTCAATCTTATTACTATTTGTACAACATCTCATAAAATTTGGAAAGTTCTTGAAGCTACTTATGAGTGCAGGTATGAAAGCAAAGCTAACAACTCCAGAGAGGAGAATACTCTTTATAATAATATAAATATGTGCATGATAGAATTGGAATTTAAGGTATAACACAATCCCTTATACGAAGAAGAGCTTGTATGTGACAACTGCAAGAAGATAGGCCACATCCAAGAAGATTGTACTACTACTAGGAAGGAGAGTCACTACGAAAGATCAAATGAAGGAAGATCATCGTCTCACAAGTACGCTAGCACGAGCATATGATGTGAAAGCAAAGCAACAGATTCGGAAGAAGAAGAGAGACCTCATCAACCTGCAAATTTATGCTCAATTGTATTATCTAACGAGGTACAAAATAATTTTTTTTATGAAGATGGTGAATTTTTTCATGATGAGTTATTTGATGCTTTCATTAATCTGTTAGAAGAACACAAGAAAATATTAGATAAGTATAAGCAAGCTAGAAAGGATATTCTATCCTATAAGCGTGAAAATGAAAAGCTTACTTGCTTATTGAATGATGCTAGAAATACTTCTCCTTCTGATAATTCTACTGAGATTTTCACACTTGAGTTTAGATTGCATGAGGCACTTGATTGCATTGAGAAAAGCATTCAAGAAAATGCTAAACTTAAGAAAGAATTAGAATCAGAAAAGAAGAAGTATTCTATTGCTTTATGTAAAATTGTTGCTTTTAATGCTAAATATGATGAGATATGTGCTAACTCTAAAAAGTTAGAGATTAGACTGGAAAAGCATGTATTACAACCTATGACTCAGTCTAACACAAGACACGTGACACATCACAAAGTCACACACGACATATCTTTTACAAAGGAAGCAAGCAAAGCTAAAGCTTCACGCAACCATGCTTTCTATTACAAGTATCCATGCACATCATATCACACCACTGCACGTTCTCATACTGCTGGACATAGCACTAATATTAATACTTTATGTCTTTATTGTGGTATGAATGGACATGTTTCTAATCATTGTCAGATTAGAAAACTTGTTGATATGAACTTGTACAAATGAGTTCCCAAAGCTAACAAATATGGATCCAAGTATTGGATACCAAAGTCTTCACTTAATATTAAAGGTAAAGTTCTCATATCAAATAGAACCATGAAACATGTTGGTGATTGCAAAGCTATAAAGGTCATCTTCCATGCAATTGTACCAACAGAAGTGTGTCACTAGAACCACTTCGGTAACATGCTTCCTAAATAGTTTTTGAATATCTAGCATGTTCTTACTGATGTGTCACGCCCCAGAACCAGAATACTGGAGAGCGGAGGCGAACATAGCCAGCTACGTATATTGAAATGAAGTCCATCTCGCTATACGGTCACGACTGTCTAGATATGGGGGTTTACTGCAAGCCAACGGTCTCTTAAGGTCAAGCCTATTGTCTCAATCTCAAGCAAGTAATATAAGTACAAGATGTTTGACCACCAAATATACAATAAAAGGCGTCCCAAATATTACATATTCAGTTGATCATGAAGCTAGTCGTACAAAATACGAGGACTAGCAAGAGTTTAGTCATACATGATCAACCCTAGGATTTGTTAATTATGTTTACAACCCGTAGGCAGACAGTAAGTAAATATGCATCGAGCTAACAGGTGCTCGTCGGCTAAACGCCTCAAAAGAATAATTTACAATAGAGTGAGCGAAACAAAATAGAAAACCCACTCGTAGCCCGGGTTCCTTCTAGTCGCCACCATCGGGCTGGAGGTTCGGAAGATCCTCGGGAGCTGCTCCGAAATCTGGCCACACAAAACCAGCTGGGTCAAACCCCAGAAAGAGCAAGTGCCACAAAGGAGGCCACAAAATAAGAACAAAAGCCAGCATATCAGAACATAAGAAATGAAATAAAAGTACAAGTAATAAAGAGTGCAACAGGATAATAAACGACTAGTGACGTGGGACCATTCCGGGAGCCAGGTTATAACCCTTAAACCAAACAAGGACCGGGGTTGTAACCATTCGCCTGAACAACACTCTGTCTCTACCCATTTATTGTTAGAGATAAGTAAAACAAGCATGTACAAGAGTTCCAGGTACAGGGGCTAGACAAGACTTAGACAAGGCTGGACTCCATCCATTCATAAAGCGGCCAAATAATTACTACGGCTTACTACTTAACTAACTAGGGTTATCACAAGCCTTAATTACTAACAAGATGCAATGAGAATTTCCCAGTCCCAAGCCCTGTAGACCATCCAGTTATCCTTCCGCGGGTTGAGAGTATGGTTGGGTACATCGCCCCGGAGACGATATACCCATAGGTGACTTAGAGGGTGCAACACATGACAGTGCGCTTGAAATGTGCTCTACTCGTCGGCAAGCTACAAGTCCAATTAAGAGCGCCCAGATAACGAGATTGCCTGTGACTGGAAATTCTCCATGAACTATAGTTTGATCTAGTCATTAGCCTAATCCATATTCAGTATGAATCCCTGACCGTGGGAACCAGGGAGTCACGTCCTAGACATGATGTAAGACAAGACAAGTGGATTGCACAAGCAAGCAAGCAGGAACACCCACGGTGTCAAGTTGATTATACGAGTCAAGTTAGCCGTCGCAACAGCATCAAGATAAATTATGTCAGGGTACTTGTCAGGAGTGCGCCACGACGGGCCACTATCATGTCAGGTTGGTCATGTCAGGAGTGCACCACTACGGGTCACTGTCGTGTTATGCTAGTTCCTTGTCATACCATGCCATGTACAATAGTCATTCCAAACATATTAAGTAAAATCAAGTTCATGACATAAGGCGTAAGGATATAAAATGGGCATAAAATATCTAATAAAATATCAATATACAGGGCTATAGAAGAGCCAAGCTTAAGGAAAAATAAAACCAAATCTCCATGATTGGACAGATTGCGCAAGGTCCCTGGGGTCGGGTTGCGCAGGAGTCAAGTGCGCCAGGGGGCCAACTGCGCAGGAGTGAGCTGCGCAGAAGTTAGACTGCGCATGAGCAGACTGCGTAGGAGTGAATTGTGCAGGGGTGAAGTGCGCAGGAATGGTTGGCACATGGGGCTGGTTGGCGCAGGGGTCAGATTGCACAGGGGTGGATGGCGCAGGAATGGTTGGCGCAGGATTGAACTACGCAGGGGTGAAGTGCGCAGGGTTAGATTGCGCAGGGAGCCAACTGCGCAGGGGTGAAGTGCGCAGGGTTAGATTGCGCAGGGAACCAACTGCGCAGGGGTGAAGTGCGCAGGGGTGGATGGCGCATGGGGCTGAGCGTAGTTCGCCAAGGGGCAAGCAGCGCGGTCGGCGCTGCGCTAAAGTGCGCAGGCCGAGAGGAGGATGCGCAGTCCAGCACTGCGCTAAAGAGCGCAGGCTGCAGTCTGCTACTCCAGGCCGAGAGGAACTCTTCAAGAACACCAAAGTTCAAATCTTCATATCTTGGTCAAATCAAAACCAAATCTAGATTTCCAAGGGTCTAACTTGAGTAAAATTGAATTCTCTTCCACATGGAAGCATCAAAACCCACAAAAATCCAACCAAAATAGATCAAAACCATATAAATCCAAAAATAGTTAAAACCTAGATCTAGAACAATGGAGACTCCAAATCACAAAATGTCAAGCACTAATGTTGATCATCATGGCCTAATCTAGCTAATGAACAAATAAAATGTGATTCTCATGTGGTGGCAAGGTGCACTTGTCTATGGGTGTTGGTGAGTTGTGTAGAGGAAGGAAGAAGAAGGAGATGGAGAAAATAAATAAAAGAGTTATGAGGAGAGAGAAAAGGTAGGTAGGGTTTTTAATGAGGGTGGTTATATTGTGTTGAGGGTGGAGCTTAGGCTAAGGTGTTCCAAATGTATGTTGAACCAAACCAAACCAATCCTCCTCCACAAAATAAAACCAAGCCATGTCAAAATCCTTTTTACGAGAAAACCAAAATCTGCAAGCTGAGCCAAAATAAAATACAGGCCAGAATCTGAGAAAATAAAATATAGGTCCAAGATACATGTAGGCTTAACAAAATACGTGTTCTGAGATATGGGTGTTCCATGATGTCTTGCTATTAGCTTTCATTGATATCTTTTAATTATATATTATTTTAATCAATGTGAGATATAATCCTAGCATGACTAGTTATTTAGCTTAAATGATCAGTTCACACTATATAGTATTTATTTTCTATTACTGTGACACATTTAACTATGTATGCTCTTTACTCTTAATCTTATTCTTGAAGCATGCATACCACTATAGTCTATAGGAGCTTTTTTTTGAGTTAATATGTGTTTGACTCTTCGTCTTTAATATTTTTTTAATGGTCACTTCTTATCGATTTGTCTTTAACATTTCGTATTTACTTTGATCAGTATTTTGTGAATATGTATATTTAGCACAAGTCTCATGTTTACTTGAAAAGTATATACATATAATTTTATTTTAACCTTGTACTTGCATAATATCACTATTGATTCTCAAATTTTATTGTGATTAACTTCTTATGAATCAATTACATCTTTGTCTGATATATGAGTTAAGTTCAAGTTCTATATTATTTTGAAAAATAGTTTCAAACTTATGCCTATCTCATAGTTTAGCTATTGATTACTTTGAACAAATTTATGTTCTTCTTTTTATTAGCTTATTTCTTAAAGCCTTTTTTTAATGATATTTTGCTTGGCTTCTTGGTTGACATTTTTGGATACATGACTCTTATTTAAATTATTTTTTCTTGCTCTTGATAAACTATTCTTTGAGTATTTACTTCTTTTATATTTAGGGGTTCTGGATTTCGATGTTATTCGATGATACTGCATATATTTCTTTAAATCTAAGTTCTTAAACGTAGAGATCATTTTGGATACAAGTCGAAAGGGTCCTTCTGTGATACAGGTGTAATTAGCCTGAAGCGACACGATGTACTAGTCTTCGGACTACCGCTACCTGGGAACCAGCCCCTACAGCTAACCCGAAGTGATCGATAGTTTATAGACTTAAGATTTATTAAGGTCTACTTGCAACTATTATCTAGTTCTGCATCCAAGGTACTGAACCCAGTCCCCTAGATTCCAGAATACATCAGCGTATCTAGGTCCTACATTTTGATTTATAAATATTTTATATTTTATTGTTACCCAATAATTTTTTAGCACATGTGAATAAATGTAATTGATACATATTATACCGTATGTTACATTGTTCTAATTTTTTTAAAGTCCATAGAATATAATTTTCATATTGCACAAATTTTTCTTAAATCCTCGGTTATTAAAGAAAAGATTTATTTTGGGTACAAGCCTACAAAGGGTCTGTGTGTCACCACGGCTACGGCTAAAGCGAAACGGTACTTAAGTGTTCCCCGGTGAACCTCCGTTAGCCGGGATAGTACCCCTACAGCTAACCCAAGATTGACCAACGCTTTACAAACTAAAGATTTATTGAGAACTAGTTGCAATTATTATCTGATAGATTTTGGATTTTAGATTTGATATGTAATATTATTTAATGATTTAATTTTACAAAAGATAACATATATTGATCTTCATAGGTTTATGTCTGTCATCTTTTGATATGTTTATTTTTTTGTCACACTATTCGATATTCAGACTTGATAATCTTGTGACTACTCATTGAATATTATGGTCTTGTAATTTCGTCTTTAGCTTGTGTAATATTCATGACTTTAAGCTTTATTTCTCTTCTTATTCAAGTTACTAACTGTCTATAGCAGTAATTCTTTGCGGGGAGAAGTCAAGCATATTAAATTTCTCTCTCTCAAAGTGTTTCTTCTCTTTAATCCTACGATTATTTGATGGACACCGTACAACGGCTTTAAAAGGGAAGAAATGAACTTTGATAAGAAGACCTAATATTTTTGAATTAGCTTTCTACTTCTTGAAATATGTCTCTGAAAATTTTAAATTCTGTCAATACTATTTATTTTTGGATATATAAAGGTGGAGTAGTTAATTGTTTCAAGTCAATTATCCCCTTGACATGCCATATATCTAGAATACACTTTTCTTTGGACATTTATCTAGTTATGTTTATTTGTTCAAATAGATTTATTTATGATTTATGGATTCTTTTATTGAAATCGTTTTTGTGATTCGAATCGCCAGCTTTCAGTCTGAGGACTAAATGGACGCATTCGAACATTTATTAAGACAATTTTTCATAATAAATTTCACATTTTTAAAAAGCTTTTTGATTTTTTTTATTTATTGAATCTGTCCGGTACTCAAATGTTATTATTAAAGACAGTTTTTAAAATCTTTTAATGTCTTGAAATATTTTTTGTATTAATATATTGAGATATATTTTTGTTTGTTCATCTTTAAGCATTTATTCATTGGATATTTCTTTTATTTGCCTAAAGATGATATTTGTTTTAAGTTTGGGACTTTATATGCATTTGATCAAAGGAAAGAAAGATGCATATCTTGGATATTCTTTAGATATTGTGATTATTTATTTTATCTATTCTTGCATATAAATTTCTTCGAAACTAGATACTCATATTTTAAGGGGGAGCAAATTAATTGTTTCAATTCTTTTATGCCCTTAATATGTGGTATACCTAATTCATCATGGACATATATTCTTTAGTTAACATATCTTGTTGATTTGTTCATGATTTATTTTTTGGGGAGAATATATGATTACTATTATTATTTATTTATTTTTAATTCTCTCATTTTATTCAAGTTTCTAAAAACTTATTTTGCCAAATATATTTAATTATCTTCATTGGTAATTCTTTTGAGTTTAAATTAATTTTGTCATTTCTTATTGAGATTTTATCTCAAAGTTCATGGTTATCTATATTTAGATTGATCGTACTTTATGGGGGAGCATTCAAGTCGACTGAATTTCTCATTCTCAAGTATTTTGTCTTCATTACCGTCATGTTTATGTAATGGATATTCATATATCATGCTAAGGTAATTGAATTCAAATGCATGAACATTGGTATAGATTTTGAATAGAATCTAGTATATTTATTTTGATTTCTTTTTCAATGATTATACTCTTTATGGAATTGATTCACTAATTTGTATGGGCAAATTATGAATCATAATTTTTTTTGTGATCATTGTTAGAAGTCTTATTACATTTTTGATTTTTTTGGTATATACTAGATCTGTGAATTTTTCATGAATTATTTATAACCAATGATTGCTTTTTACTATATTGATTTTTTTATTAAAATTCTTTATTGGTCAATTTCAAAACTACAGTTTTAGTTATTCATCATATTGTATTTTGCATGTCATTTTTGGATTTTTAGTTGGTAAACTATGTATTGATTGATTTCAATGTTTTTAAGTTCAACCAACTATTTTTTTGACAAGTTTTTCTACTTTAGTTATACAATTTTCTAAAATTGTCGTTACACTGTTCTCCTAATCCTTGATCATGATTATTTTTGCCTTCCTTCTTTACTTATGCTTGAGTTCGTTTTATCTTTTATTACGGGTTCAAACAGCAATTAGGAACAGTAAATAGGAATAGAAATTAGTTGATAATAATCTACTAATTAATTAGTTAACAAGAACTGTCATATTCAAATAATAAGAAACAATTATCCATCTTAATTAATTATGAAAATAATTAATCAACTAATCTTTTACTATAATTAAAATTAAACAGTATCAATCACCTAGTAATAATAACCATCAATCTTAAACAAGGTTTAATTAAAACAGCTTAACAGATAAAATTTATTATCAATATTTCTAAAATTATATAGTATATGTTTTCATAAGTATTTATGGTGATTAAACTATAATATTTTCTAAATATTGTTAACTTGTTCTTATCTAGAAATAGTTGAATTACCTAAATTAGTTAGATAATGTCATTTTTCAAACCCTAATAAATTGTACAAAATATTACCAGGTGATTTACAACCATGTAGTACTACTCTCGTGCAACCAAACCGAGGCAAGTACACTGACTCGACTTATACTCTGTATTTCTGTCTTACCTTCATGTGCCATGTTCTTATATCGGACACGAGATACACACGATTGTCTTGTACCATTGTTCATTGCTTGTGAGTCATTGTTTATTGCGGGGATTGGGAGAAATGTTAACTTTTGTGTGACCATACCCAACATAGGAAATTATGGATAGCCTAATCGTACATTTCACGTACGATGAAGCCGGACCTTGTAGAATTGATTGACTTATTGACTCATTGCCTCATTGATTGATTGTTCTCCTAAGCCGGTCACACATTAGTTTTAATATTTTAAATTGTCACACTTGCATATTGATTGTCGTGATTCATTGACTTGTACATTGATAGCCGTGTTCATTGTCTAGCATATTGATTGTCATCCATTGCCTGCAGTTTTACATTTCATTTTTGGTATCGCAGTTTCACTTCCATTTCTGGTATTCTGGTTTTACCTTGTATTCTATACTACAGATTATATTATATATTGTCTTGTCAGGGTTGTACTTTGCTCTTTTCCTGATAGGATACGTTGCAGGTGAGTGGGAGATTACATAGAGCTTGTGATTGTATTGGATATTGCAGCTTTTTTTTAGTTTATTTTCTGGAGATTGTATCTTGGATATTCATTATTGTATATTTATTTCATTTGACCGGATTTGTCTTCGGCTGATTTTGTATTAAAAACTTGATGGATATTGGTGATTATTCTGGGAACGTTATAAAAGCTGTGTTTGTTTATATTATATTGTGATTTGAAGTTTTTCTTAGTATTGTACAGCTTACTTCGTCGTGTCCATCGACGAAGGCTGGGCGTGTCCGACTCGTATCCGATTATTCGAGAGCGGGTCGTGACAGAGATTATTTTTTATCATGTCAAAGGGGGAAAAATAAGTTTAAGTTACCACACAATATTCTAGTATTATGTGTTTATTAGTGATACATGCATCTATTGTATATATATTAAACTTAACCGATTTGCCATAATCAAAAAGGGGAAGATTGTTAGCCATAATAAAAAAGGAGAAGATTGTTAGCCCAATGGCTAATCAATTAAGTTTACCATAATGACATCACTAATATTCATGTAATTACTATTATGTTGCTACTTAAACTTAGCATTGTCCTAAATGTTCTATATCATATTGCTATGCTTGTATCATATTGTTTTGTTCGTCTAACATGTTCTTATAGACATGCAGTAAGTATGATCAAGCTTTGTCAAACTAGGACATATGCAATGGAGAATTTTTGATGGCCCAAAGACGGCGACATACAAGAAGATTTCTCTGAATCGCCCAACGACCTATCCGGAACCTCGTATCGAGGGTTTCGCTGCCCGGTCAGCGGACATGGGTTGAGGGGGCAGCGCCATCCGTGGGGGTTCGGGGGCGAAGCCACCGAAAGGTATTCAGATTTCCAGATCTGTTTATCTTTGGACGACTGCCATCAAAGAAGAAATACGTCATTAATGGGCTCTTCGTTTTCCTATTTTATCAATGTATTTTTTATATTTATTGAGTCTAGGAAAATGATGTACACTGCATCGTACTGGCAAATAGGCTACCCAAAAAACATTTTTAAAATACCCTTTCATTTTGAAAACAAGCCCACTTACAAAAGTCCATACTACTTCCTAACTGCTTGACTTTTCAAAAATTTCAAAAACTAATTTGTGAAAACCCTAACAGAACTCCAATAAAATTCGGCCCGAGTTCGGCCTGAATTCGGCCAGAGTTCGGTTAGTGGACGTTGGATTTTGAACTTGGTCCTCCTGCAGTTACGGATCTTGCCGAGATTTTTTCATAGAGTTCTGCCCAAATTCTGTCCGAATTCTGACAGAGTTCGACCTTTGAAAAAACTATAAATAGAGAAGGATTTCGATCATTTCAACACACCAATTCACTTTCATATCCCTTCTCTATAAACCTACTACTTCTTCCAAAGTGTTCCAAAGCTTTCAATTTTAAATTCCAAACCGGTTACAATCGTCTAGTCGATTTACCAGTGCGGTACGGTCTGGAAGTTTCAGAGTGATTGTAATCAGAGGCTTGATTAAAGAAAGACACTTCACAATTGAAGTTGGTCGAGTACTTCGGATCAAAGCTCGTGTTGTAGATGTTGCAAGAACTTAGGTTGAAAACTTGTGGTATTTTCCAATAGTGGATTCAACTAGAAGCTAAAGTTCTTCCGACTAGACTAGTCCTCACAAGAGGAAAACCAGTATACATCCTTGTGTTTGCGTTTGCTCTCTGCTCTATACTTTTCATTTATATATTCTGTGATCTTGTTGCTAACATTTTTTATTAGCTAATTTTTGCTGCCTACTCTATTCACCCCCTCTAGAGTATTGCGCTTTACAATTCGTTCCTATAGACTCAATCTCAGCCACTAGCTTGTTCCGCTCCTCCTCTATCAAAGCGGAAAAATTATTCCGCCGAATGTTCTGAAGCTCAGTAAGGTGATGATCGAGCTCAGCAACAGAAGCCTCCAAGATCTCTGCCATGTGGTCGTGACCCTGATGAGTTTGGATCAACCCGATATACAGGATCACCATTACCTTCGCAGTTGCGAAGCTCCCGCCTTCGTCCTGTACAGCCGACACCCCTCCTCAACATCTTGTATACGGACTCAATGATGAACTTTACATATTCATCTGCATCGGCCAACACTTGAGGTGTCATAGCAGGAGTTGTCAGAGCTACTAATAGGCCGGAAGAACAGATAACCCTGCAGAGGCTTTCACACCTGAGGCTGATGATGTGGCCACCGCTTGGCTCACAGGAGACTCAGTCGTCGTACCTTTAGGGTTCAAGGCCAGAGCCACGGTATTCACGACCACCGTCTCACCAACAATGTCGACGGAACCACCAACCGCCAGAGCTGAGTCCTAGAGGGACTCAACACTATCCTCCAAGTAGAAGGAACAAAGGGGGTGTCTTCTACCATGGGGCCTTTGCCCTTGTCTGAGCCGGCCCCCGAGGGCCCCACAACATTCGGGTCTGCCATAACAAACCCTGAAGCAACATCTGTAACTGGGACAGATTCTTCTACCCCTGACGAAGGGACAAGAGCAGCATCTGGAGGGAGAATGGACCCTCATGTCTCTTTTTTAATCAAAACAGGAGTAGGACTCGGTAAATGAGTCACTTCCCCTTCCCCGGCCAGCCCTGCCATGGGGAGTCTTGGGAGCCATCTCTCTAAAGAAGCTAGGGTTTTCGAAAGACTCTAGAGGAAAAAGTAGAAGACTCTCTCTCTCCCTCACATACGCCTATTTATAGGTACGAGCCATGCACGTGAACCGATGAGGCGTGACGTCAGCAGCAGCTGCTTCGGGTCTCGTAAAACTGACGGCTGCATATCTTCCAAAAGATTATCATTAATCTTTCAAAAATTTGAGGCGTTATCTTCTTGCATTAAAACAGAGAAGGGCATGCGCCCCCACAGCAATGCGCGGAGCGATCATGCGCCCAGTAGAGCCATACGTGTACTGACCCGCTCCGCCCTAGCGGAACGCCGATTCAAACGGCAAGTGAAACGACTCAAACGAGCCGTCGACCCGAATAGTTGGCATCGACCTGAAGAAGAATCGATGCAAGACTTATATTGGCCCATCGAAGATGAATCCAGATTTAGACTTTCAAAGGCGCGCTCGGAGTATCGCTCGGCCGATGCGAACATCGCTAAGGTGGGTGGTTCCGATGAACCCGTCTTTGCTTAGCCTAGACACATAACAATACAGACACTATTGCTAGAATCGCTAGGCGATAACACCGCGCATGCTAACGAATGACTCAGTGCACCTCGCTAAGAGAATAATCCCATCTTGTATGCTTGTTTAGAACATGGAAAATGTGAGAACTCTCGTACCGTACTCCGCGCTCGTGCTAAGGCACAAGTTTACATTCAAGTTACTTATGCCTTCAACAACAAAATAATGAATGGTTTACAACAATGACACAGAAGACTATCGACATAGTCGTTCCGAGTAGAGTATAACAACATTAGAAGACTTCAGGACCGATGGGTCGCCAAGACGACTCCCGTACGGGGAGTTGTATAATGTATGAATGAAAGAATGAACGAATAAGTGAATAAATGAATCAACGAATGAACGAATGAATATGTGAATGAATCAATGAATGAACGAACAAGTAGAAGAAAGAAAAGAAAGAATGAATAAAAGATAAGAAATGAAGGAATGGTTAGCGACAGGTATGACGGGGACGTGCATCGGGGCTCGCTACCCGCGCTGCACGGATGCCGCCGCCAACCTGGTCGATAACGTATTATGGCTAAGGGTTAGCCTACGGCTCAAAGACAACCGTTAAGTTAAAGATGATAAACAAAACAAAATGGTCGTGGACAATCCACTTGTATACGGAAGATAGAAGAAATAAGGGATTCCGTGGCATGATCAAAGGGAGGATCGTGGCCGGCCTAGGCGAAATCAAAGGGGCTCACGGGCTACTTGGGTGCGGGCTTGGCCACCAAAAAGACGTAAGTACGGGGTATTTCAAGAGACTATCAAGGTGTTCCAGCCGTACGCTATGATAGGTGAGAAATTACCAAAGGAGAATATGTCCAAATTGGCTTGTGGTGCCAGCGACCGGTGCATATAGATTAAGTGGGCTTTGCTGGTGGCAATCCACGTACAAGTTCTTGCATTGAAACAAAGTAGTCTAAGTTAATTGAATGTAACATACCAAATAATAAAGAGTACTTCATGCAATTGGGGACACTCTGTGCGACTCTGTGGCCTAGCTCAAATCGGCCGTTTCTGGGATTAGCCTTGCACGGGCGCAACCTAGGCCCGTGCGGCATCACGCCTTAGCGAGGACGATCGCTCCTACGGGAGTGTGGCATGACAGATTGGTATCAGAGCACGGCTTTACGTCCTTGGACTTCATTTCGATTCTCTCAGTTTTGAAAGCTCGTTTTGAAACAAAAGAAGTGTACGCTCTCTCTCGTTGTGCCTTGGGTTGTTCCATACATTAAGTCTAATATTTTCAAAAGCTCGTACAAGTACTCAGTTGAACGGGATCGATAGGTGAAGGCCTTTGTGCCAAACTATGACGGACTTGAGTCGGAAGAAACCAAAATGCTAAAATTTAGCAAACGCAAGGCGTGCTTGAATAACCTTATGCTGACAATAGCGAACGAGTACGCGAGATCGAAGTATAGTTCGAACAGGATGATTATGCACGCAGCCTTTTGGCTAAGTTGTGCCGAGTGTCGCGTACCTAGACCTTCTGGTACAAACGAGTTTGTGAGCGAGACCGACTATTGCTCGGACGAGAATAAGTGAGACTTAGACTGTATGTCGATAGAGACGCTACTTGACCAACGCTAAAGCGAACACGAGAAGTGGTTCTTAGACTTTGAAGAACGGGCGAACGTGCAATTGAACATATCGATTAGGAATCGAATAACCTTTTGAGGATTTGTAGAGTGACTTGACCCCGAGTGGTGTATGTGATAGCTTCGAGGAAGAATAAGAATGAGTGTCGACGACTAGTCGAGTGGCTCGAACCCTGATTGGTGTATGGACGTCATAAAAATTGTTCGAGCGAGACTAAAGGATATACGGATAGAACGAGTATGTCGGCAAGCGATGATATCGCACAAGCCTTAGAATGAGTAACGCTTAGTTGGTTATGATTGGGGAGTCTCAAACGAGATATTGTACGGACGAAATGTGAATGTGTAGTGCAAGCACAAAACAAGTTGAATAGAGAATCGGAACGATGAAACGAATGGAGGTCTTGGTCGAGGAAACATAGAAGATCGTGCATGCGACTTTGAATTTAGTCGAAGGGATTGAAACTTGAGTTAAGGTGAAATACCCATGGACGAGATCGAAGATAGCATGATCGGAAGATAGCGTGCATAGGAAATGTTGATTTGGAGATACGAGAATGAATAGGGAATTGGAATAGATGTTGCTCAATGAAGAGTTAGCATGAGACAATTCGAATTGAGGAATTAAGTTGCACGACTCGGAATTCGTTGCAAAAAGGAAGATCGTCAGGTTATGTACATCATCGATGGTATTGAGGCGTATCAAAGATCGATGTACGATAACTCGGGGGTACTCTGATTCGATGAATGATGATCGTGTTAGAAGTTATTATTTTAAAGAATACTATGTTGGGAAATTTTGATAGAAATGAATGTTTAGAATGAAGAAGGGAAGTGACTTGATTGTTCGGTGATAACCACAACGACATCGATCTTGTCTTGTGCGAGCGCAACTCCAGTCTCGTATATGCGTCACGTCGGATTTGGGACGATCATTCCGCGTGAGCGTTGGCATGGTGATTCATGTCCAGCGGGAATGATCGAACTCAAAATATCATGACATGGCAATTTTGATTGCTACGACTTGTGGTTTGAAGCGAAGGCAAATTTGATGATTGATCGGACTTATGATTGAAAAGACAAAGTAAAGTTGAGGATTGAGTAGGCCCAATCCGCGTATTGAAAATGAGTAAGTCTAGACGCAACACAAGAGTTACGTCCCGATGAGAACGATTACTCCGCGGGAACGTTGACATGGTGATTCATGTCCGCCATAGATAATCAGACTTGCGTGAGATCGGAGCACGATATATTGCAAGGCTAGACGACCTTGTGATCGACTACATGGATTGGATAGGATGGATAGGTGAATTATATCAAAACATACTTGAAGAGATAGACTACGATAATTGCTAGTGCGGACACACGATATTGACATATCAAGGATTTGGTTGAGGACAACCTATCGTTGGATGATTTTCCTAAACGAGCTCGGACTTGGAGCGGAGAATGTGTTGATGCGAATAGGGTGAACGTTGCTTGATGTTTAAAAATTTGAGTGAAAGCGAACTTGGGTAGAAACTCCCGTACGAACGAACAAAATGGTTTAACATAGGATTGGGGTGAGCGTCGTACAATGACTTTGCACAATGAACTGAGAACTTGACTTGTACCTATGACCTTGTGAGCTGACCTAACGGATAGACGGATGACCCTATACCGAGTGATTGAACCTGTACGATTGATATTACGGTATCGTCTGGACGGACGATAGACTTAGGACAACAAGACTTAGAGTAGGACGGGGAACTGGAAGTGTGCGTGAACGACGACGAGATTGGCCCCAAACGAAGGAAAGGATAGGAATGGACGATGCACAAGTAAAGTTGGGATAACGAATTGAATCATTGATCGGAAGACGTACTCGATGATAGTGCAATACTTGGTCTCGAATCGGACGGGAAGTACTTAGACTTAGTCGACTCCGCTAAGAAGAAATCGTATTGATTTAGTAGATAAGAATACTTGAGAAGCGAATTGGATCATCTCGAGGACCGAGATAAACTATAGTGATACACACATGAGTTCGATTTTAATCGAAGTAAAAGTAAAACGATCGACAAATCGAAACTATCACGAGTAGCTTGTCCGACTTCGCTAATCGCTAAGCTTGGTTGAAATATACGTATTCGGGGGATGCCTTGAATACGTGTACGATCCAAACTCAGCGATATGATAAACTCGAATGCAGCTACAAGTGGGTGTTGAGATGCGCATGAACGAATGAGTGAGTTTGCCTCAGCTTACGACCCTCGAGTTTGATAAATTATAATACACCTCGTACGGCAATTTTAGTCCCATGACACGTCGAAATAGCAACCAAGTCGAAGAAACACGACAATTGAATAAGTACCATCAACTCTAAAATGAGTGAAAAGTCATTCAATAAAATTGACCAAACGTATGCGACACGGAACTTAGAAAGGTATTGAGTATAGTTCGATGCCATCAAACGGTAAAGCCATTCGATAGAAATTGTTTAAGATATGTACATGACATGAGTTAAGAAACGATAGGATGACCTGTACTCAGGAAGTCTTGAGGACGAGACTTGTTTTGAGTGGTGTATTATGTAATGACCCGCTCCGTCCTAGCAGAACGCCGATTCAAAAGGCAAGTGCAACGACTCAAACGAGCCATCGACCCGAAGAGTTGGCATCGACCTGATAAAGAATCGATGCAAGACTTACATTGGTCCATCGTAGATGAATCCAGACTTAGACTTTCAAAGGCGCGCTCGGAGTATCGCTCGGCCGATGCGAACATCGCTAAGGTGGGTGGCTCCGATGAACCCGTCTTTGCTTAGCCTAGACACATAACAATACATACACTATTGCTAGAATCGCTAGGCGATAACACTACGCATGCTAAAGAATGACTCAACGCACCTAGCTAAGGGAATAATCCCATCTTGTATGCTTGTTTAGAACATGGAAAATGTGAGAACTCTCGTACCGCACTCCGCGCACGTGCTAAGACACAAGTTTACATTCAAGTTATGCGTTCAACAATGAAACAATAAATGGTTTACAACTATAAAACGGAAGACTATCGACATAGTCATTCTGAGTAGAGTATAGCAACATTAGAGGACTTCGGAACCGATGGGTCGCCAATGCGACTCCCATACGGAGAGTTACATAATGTATGAATGAAAGCATGAATGAATAAGTGAATGAATGAATCAACGAATGAATATGTGAATGAATCAATGAATGAACGAACAAGTGAAAGAAAGAAAAGAAAGAATGAATTAAAGATAAGAAAGAAAGGAATAGTTAGCGACAGGTATGACGGGGACGTGCATCGGGGCTCGCTACCCACGCTGCACGGATGCCGCCGCCAACCTGATCGATAACGTATTATGGCTAAGGGTTATCCTACGGCTCAAAGACAGCCGTTAAGTTAAAAATGATAAACAAAACAAAATGGTCATGGACAATCCACTCGTATACGGGAGGTAGGAGAAATAAGGAATTCCGCGGCATAATCAAAAGAAGGATTGTTGCCGGCCTAGGCGGAATCAAAGGGGCTTACGGGCTACTTGGGTGCGGGCTTGGCCACCCAGGAGACGTAAGTGCGGGGTATTTCAAGAGACTATCAAGGTGTTCCAGTCGTACGCTATAATAGGTGAGAAATTACCAAAGAAGAATATGTCCAAATTGGCTTGTGGTGCCAGCGACCGATGCATATAGATTAAGTGAGCTTTGCTGGTGGCAATCCACGTGCAAGTCCTTGCATTAAAATAAAGTAGTCTAAGTTAATTGAATGTAACACACCAAATGATAAAGAGTACTTCATGCAAATGGGGACACTCTGTGCGACTCTGTGGCCTAGCTCAAATCAGCCGTTTCTGGGATTAGCCTTGTACGGAAGCAACCTAGGTCCGTGCGACATCACGCCTTAGCGAGGACGATCGCTCCTATGGGAGCGGGGCGTGACAATGCACCCAGACGAGGATATGCGCCCAGAATAACTACTACCCATGCTTCTTGTTCAAAGTATTCCAAAACTTGGCAGAAAGTTTTGAAAACTTGGAAGGGGGTCTTGTAGAAGCATGGAATTTCAGGCACATCTCAGGCCAGAATTCCTATGCGCCCTAACTCTCATGTGCCCCCAAAATTAACATGCGCCAGGAAACTCAACTGAACACTTGGCACAACAGAAAATAGCAAAGAAGTAGAGATATTAAAGTTTGGCTTTTATTTAATATGAAAGTCTATTACATGTCCAAAACTCTTTTACAAAGAAATTTCTATTAGAAAAAAAAAGCCTAAAAGCTACAGCCAGGTGCATCACTCTGATGCAACAGCCAGACGCATCATTCCAGTATCTCAGCGTAGGCGCATCCCTGTGCATAGTCAGAGCGAATCACTTCTTCATCAGCATACAGGCACTCTAGCTGGAGGAGTGGCTCTTCTAGCCTAACCAAATCGGGGCACGACAGCCCCAACCTGCGGCTCTTCTAACATAACAAAAATCAAGACACGACAGTCCTGATCTTTGGATGCAACAGGCACCTTCAGCCTGTGTCAGGACACGACGATCCCGATATTTGGATGCAACAGGCACTTTTACAGGCTTGTACGAAAATAGGACCGATGGTGAAAATACCAACCCGGCACATCTTCGTCTTCGGAAGGAGTTCATCGTCAACTCGCCAAGGCAGAGGACCGATCGAGTTCGTCTTAATAAAGGAAAACTAAATGAAATGAGAAACAAAACTCTTCACAAAGCTATTTATAGGCCGGGGCAACCTTCGCCCATGTGCCAAGTGGCAGTCTCCTCATATTCTGTGTAATGAATCGCCATTAATGTCGATTAATATGCCTCTTTAAATTTAGCCAATCAAACAGCCATCAAACGCCTCAAAAAAATCAACAGACGGGCCAAAGAAGATGCACCATGTGGCAGATGCGACGTTAGCACTATGCGTACCGTACCAAATGTACCCAAGGGTATATAGACCCATGCACATAGTAGAGCAAAGATCAATGTGTCCACACGAAGCTCGTCACCCAGTAAGCATTTAAAGCTATGTGACAAAGTTAACAGCACGACTGAGCAGTTGGCAGATTTTACAGAAAAGGAAGAGCCGCCGACGTCAGCATCATCATTACTTTCTTTTATCGGCTACAGCTTTGCCATGTGGTCGAACGATCATCTACATGCGTCTCCACAACCATGCGCCCAGAAATCTGTATACGCCTCAAAAGCCATGCACCCCCGACTTACTTCTGATCCCAAAAGATAGAAGCTAAGTCTCTGCATGCGCCTCCCCAGTCATACGCCTAAAGCTCTGTATACACCTCAGAAGCCATGCACCTAGACTTGTCTTTGACCACTAAAAGTCAGAGATCGAGATCTTTAAGCCACAGACATGCGCCACGTGTCTTTTGACTTAGTTCCGCTCAAGAATGGATACCAACCACCCAAGATCTCAGCAACTGACGAATCTTCGCGACTGCCATGTTTCAGCTCCACCGCAGCCCAACAGAGCAGTTCAGCAGTTTCAGCTCCGACTCAGGGCGCGTCGTCCATGCGCCCTATAGCAACAACTGTTTGCAAAAACAAGAAAAGTTTTATAACAAACTGAGAAAAGAGTACAAGAGTATAATTTAAATTCTGGGGAAGTACAACTGTAGGAATCTGATCAGAAGATGATCACTTTATCCATTGGACTATGTGAACTTGAAGACTGTAGCCTCTGGAGAATGCAGCAGCAATTTTGCAAGAGTTCTTGATCTCTGTGCGCATGTATCTGATGCTTTAACAATGATTGGAAACTCTATTTATAGAGTTCAGGAAATAACTGTTTTAGCAGTTATTCTGATGTGCGCGAGGCTGGATTGCGCCACATTAGGTTGCGCCAACCTCCTGTTGCGCCAACTTTCATTCAGTTATAAGTCGTGTACTAACTGTATTTAGACGCGTGGCATCATGTGATTGGGATGCGCGTGGTCGTGTACAGGATAGTAGATACGTCTTAAGAGATTAGTGGCATATGTGCCACGTCATCCTGCTTTAGAGATGAAAATTGTCTTAACTTTATCAGGTTGTGCGAACTTCAGTCAATGAGTAAAACTGTGCCTGACTGAGCTGCGCCTAGACACGTGGCAGCTTTTGAGCAGAAGTCCTTCAGATTGCGCCTAGGGGCAACTAAAATTTTTGTCTGGATTGCGCCTAGGCGCAACTTACATAGCGTACATGACAACTGTCAACCAACTCTCCTCGAACGGCACAATTCGTGGGATTCGAAAAGATTTTCCTCATTCACTGTGGTGTCAGTTATCAGTGCTGTCAGGTAATGATGGCTCAGGTAATGATGGCTATTAAATGTCAGACGCCACGTAGATTTTGGTGCAATAAGACTGAGCGCAGTCTGATGTATGGCGCAACCTGTTCAGCGGCACAGTTTGTTCTTTGAGCTTCATATCAGTGGCACAACCTGATTTTTGGGGCACAACTTGATTTTTTAGGCCCTACAAGACCCTCTTCAAAGTTTTCAAAACTTAAAAACATTTCAAAGTTTTTGAAATACTTTGAACTTATAAAAGTTTTGGCGGAGTCAAGTTGCGCCAGTCAATGCCCGGTCATCACAATTAAATTTCTTTTTCGAAAACACTCAATCTCCTCTTCGTCTTTTCGAGTTTCATTGATGATTTTTCAGTTTTCCATGAGGAATATGAAGAGTCAATTTAGTGATATATATGTAGGGGCTGATTTTCGTACTTTATTCTTCACTTCTGTAATTCAGATGGCGTCTAAGAAGGAGATGGAGGCCAATGCTGTCACTAACATCAAGTCTCCAAAAGCGAAATCCGACGTCATGCCTTTGACTTATTTGTTGGAGGCTGACTCGGCCCTGAGGGCGACAAACTTTCTAGACTGCTTCGGGTTAAACCCAACTGTATTTAATCGCTCAAGTGGTGGGCCATCCTCTGAAGAGCGCGGCGATTCGGAGGAATTCCTTAATCTTATGCGTCGCTCGGGAATCAGCAACATGCAAGAATTGGACGCCGCTCTCCGTCAGACCGATAAAGACAAGAAAAAGGAATAATGTTTTTGCATAACAACTCTTTTATTCTTTTTTCTTGTGTCCTTGTCTGTAGGGGTCCACCCATCTTTTATGCAAATGTAATCTAAAATTTCTGACATATTGTGTGGCTGTGATTTCAAATAGCGCACGTAGATGCGTTCCTTTAGCTAATTCAAATGCTTACTGTTTCGTTGAGGGACACATGGCAGTCATCACATGGCTTCCATCACCTATTGTTTAATTCTTTTCCAAAAATAGACTCCTAGAATGATGCACCTATTTCACCTTTAATACTTTTAAAAGGACATCCAGAAACAAAAGCGCCATTCATACTTTCTTAAAACAAACGACTTCACACAAGGTCTTACTATTTATAAGTTTATTTGCACCACTTCATCCCGATGCTATTCGTTTGCATACTGTGCCTTCAGAAATTGGTAAGTCTCAACAAAGAACCAATAGTATGAGCATTTTTCTTTTGCGCCACTTTTGAAGATAGGTGCTGATCTGTATGTCATAGACACCGTTGATAGGCACGTACTACTGATATGTGCCTGTTTGATCAATACACGTTGTTTGAGATGCGCTTATTGTTCGGTTCGATGTTTTGATATGCATCTGTTAATCAGTGTACATCATTGAAATGCACCTGTGCTTCTGAGAATAGGGGCACATTATTGATAGGCGCCTGTTGATCAGCGCGCTGTTGATGTGCGACTGTTGATCAATGCACTGTTGATTTGCGCCTGTGCTTCTGAGAGTAGGCGCACATTGCTGATAGGCACCTGTTAATTAACGCATTGTTGATGTGCGCACAGTTTTGATTTTACTGACTTTTTTTTCGTTGTTCTTATTTGTAGAAGTTTGGTTGGCAAGCTTCTTCAAAACTGGCATTGGTGACCTGGATGCTATGGAGAGCCTTTTTTCTGACACCCACATCAGACAGCTCATGTGATTCTGACACTCAGATCAGACAGCTCAGGACTCTCTGTATTCCAGAAGTATCTTCCTCAAATGGTAGGAAGAGCCTTTATACATGAGAGTTGGATGGTGGAGAGACAGAATTAGGAATCGTATCACAAGGGTGATCTCATTCCTATTTCCCCTGGTGGACCGTCTTCTCTCCACCATTTGTATTAACAGCAGCTCATCTTTGGGCTGTTGTACTCTGTGATTCTTCTCTCGTATTTCTTAAAGAGAAGACCAGAGTTGATTCCATTGTCTGGCTCGTTACTTCAGATCGAGACGACAAAGAACTGGCACCAACAAAATAAGAAGATCCAAAGATGTAACAGACCTTCATGTTATATTTAGAATGAAAATCCGAGATGTAATAGATTTCCATCAAAATGTATCTATATTTTTAAAGAAGAAATAAAGAATGATTTTCTCCTCTTTATGATCTGATTTTAATGTGGTGATAAGAAACATAGAATCAAGGAAAAATATGGATGTGACAAATCGCTGATGTAATACAGAATTCAGAAGTATAGAGAATACGAACTCTCATTAGGAAAAGTTAACAGTCACTTAAATTTTTGAGATAAAGAACGAACAGTCACATCGGATAATGAACGAACAGTTATAAATGAACGAGCAACTATAAACGAACGAACAATTATAAATGAACGAACAGTTGGGCGTCTTTCAAAAAGTCGCATCAGTTCTCGAAATCGACTATCTAGTTGTTTTGTCTATAAGTAGAACAAAACTTTCGTGGATATCTTCAATCTCTTTTCTTTCTATACAAAATGTCTTCCAAAGATTTGCTCACTCCAAAATTGAAGAAAAGACCAAGACGCCCCCTGTTGAGCCTCCAGTGCCTCCTCATAAAGAAAGGGGTGAAGGCTCAACTGCTCCTGTACCAAGACGGGACTTGATCGTTGAGTTAGTAGAACATAGGAAAACTGTCGAAGAAGAAGCATTGAGGATGGCTGCTTGCAAGTTTTTTGTGAGTTCAGACAATGAGATGTTTGAACTGTTGGCGAACTTTGTATTTAATCATGAAGGATCGGGACCTCCTCCCCGTCCTTAATATTATGTAACTCCATTCTGTTTTTGAATAAAAAATAAACTTTTATTTACATCATGTCTCTGAAAATAAAGTACATTTTGCCTTTATACATAATATTTCTTGAGAAATTTGCCATTGATAGGTATCATAGCGACTCTGCCCTCCATATCTGTTAATTGATAGGCTCCATTGGAGAAGACTTTATTTACACATACGACCCTTCCCATTTTGTCTCGAACTTGCCTTTGCTCATATGTGTCATAGTCATAGGACGTTTGACTGTAAGAACCAACTCGCCTTCTTGAAATGTCCGCACTCTGACTTTGCGATTGAAAGCTTTTGAGATCTGGGCTTGATAAAGTTCAATATGCTATTGAGCCAGTAACCTTTTCTCGTCGAGCGCCTCCAACTCTTGAAGCCGAAGACGATCATCATTTTCTGTAGTAAGTTCGTTAGCAATAGCGATCCTCGATGATAGAATTTGAATTTCCAGGGGTAGGACAGCTTCACATCCATATACTAGAGAAAGAGGTGTACAACATGTAGGATTACGAACAGTAGTACGATATGCCCATAAACATTCTCCAAGTTTATCACTCCAATTACGTTTGTTGATAGAGACAAACTTTTTGAGGAGTTTGATAATGGTCTTGTTGAATGCTTCAGCCAACCCGTTAGCCGCAGGATTATAGGTCGTCGAGGCAACATTATTGATTCTGTTGTCATCACAGAACCTATTAAACTTTTGGCTGATGAATTGCGGTCCATTATCATGGATGATTCAGCGAGGGACACCAAATCTGTATATTACATGATGTTTGATGAAGTTGATGATACTACTCATTTTAACTTCAGCCAATGGTATAGCTTCTGTCCACTTGGAGAAATAATCGATTATAGCTAAGATGAACCGATGTCCTTTAGATGGAGGAGGATTGATAGGGCCAATTATGTCAATGCCCCAAGCTTCAAAAGGCCATGAGGCAGCAGTCGGAAGAAGAAATTTTGATGATTGGTGAATGAAATCTGCATGAATCTGACATGCATGACATTTTCTTGCATAGTTAATAGTATCTGATACCATAGGGGGCCAATAGTAGCCCATACGTCGAATACGATCCTGTAGTTTAGGACCAGGCTGATGTGCTTCACAAACACCATCATGAGCTTCACATAATATCTGCTTTGCTTCATCACCAGCAAGACACCTCAAGAGTAATCCATCAAAAGTTCTTCGATAGAGTGTTTTAGTAGTATGATTATAATAGAATCGAAGCGATCGACGACGGATACTTATAGCTTTTTTAGGATCTTCTGGCAAGATGTAATGTACTGCTAAATCAATGAAAGGTGCTCTCCAGTCTGTATTACAAGCGCGACGTACATGTTCGATGGAGAACCTTTTGAATGAAGAAGCTATCTTGGTTGCTGCTTCATGGTATGGTACTAGATCTTGATGTCGGACTTCATATATGCCTCTAACCTGATTAACAATTAGTTTAGAGTCGTTATATACTTCGAGATATTCGATATCCAGTTGTTTGGCTAATTGGAGTCCAATGAGCAAGGTATTGTATTCTGCCACATTGTTAGAGCATAATTCATCTAAAGAATAAGCCCTTTGAATAGTTTATCCATCGGGTGAAACAAGAACAATTCCTACTCCAGCCACAAGGGTACCTCCAGGTCCAATTCTAGAAGCTCCATCAAAGAACAACCTCCAGGTAGAAAATTCTTCTGAGATCATATTTGATTCTAATGTTTCGTCCGGAATTTCATCATAGAGTTTAGATGTCTCAGGGACATGATGAGCTGCTAAGAAGTCAACAAGTGCTTGGCCTTTCACAGACTTTTGAGGAACATAAACCATATCATATTGTGCTAGTAATATGGCCCATGTGACAAGCCTAGAATTGAGAGTACTTGGCTTCTTCATTAAGACTCGAAGACGATTGACTCGGAATATGACATGAATAGTTTGGCCTATGATATAATGTCTTATCTTCTGAACAGCAAACATTAAGGCTAAACATTCCTTCTCTACCGGACTATAACGATGTTCAGCTCCAATCATCGTTCGGCTAAGATAGTAGATGGCTTGTTTATGACCTTCCTTGTTCTTTTGAGCTAGCAAAGCTTCCAATAAATGATCCATTGTCCGGACATACATTAAGAAGGGTACTCCTGAGATCGGTAGTACAAGAACCGGTGGACTCATTAAATACCGCTTTATGTCGTCAAATGCTTGTTGACATTCTTTCGTCCAAACAAAAGATACATATTTCTTTATTAATTGAGTAAATGGTCTGCAATGTCCAAATAAATTCGAAATGAACTGCCTGATGTACGCAAGTTGACCTTGGAATCCTCGTAGCTCTTTTGGGTTGCATGGAGGACGCATCTCATGATTGACTTTGATCTTCTCATGATCAACGTGTATACCCTTAGAGGTAATGACGAAGCCAAGAAACTTACCACTAGAGACACCCAAGAAAGACTTAGTGGGGTTCATTTTGAGTTGATGCTGGCGTATTAGATTGAAGATAGTTCTTAAATCTTGAATATGATCTTCCTTGAGATAACTTTTGACAACAATATCGTCAACATAGCATTCGACAGTCTTTCGCAGATGATCACAAAAATGGTATGACCGTATAACAGTACATACCCCGAGGAGTACGAAATGAAGTATGTTTCTCATCTTCAGGATTCATCTGGATTTGATTATATCTAGAAAACCTATCCATGAAAGAAATTTGTTCGAATCCACATGTACTATCGATCATGACATCAGTAATTGGGAGATGGAACTCGTCTTTAGGGCAAGCATCATTGAGATCCCGAAAGTCTATGCAAACTCGAACTTTTTTGGTCTTCTTCAGAACTGGTACAATGTTGGCTACCCAGTCAGCATGCTGTTCTTCTCTGATAAAATCGTAAGCTATAAGCTTTTTGACTTCATCATCAATTACATCCATCATTTCAGTCTTGAATCGCTGTTGTTGTTGTTTGACCGGCTTGGTATTCGACAGAACGTTAAGCTTGTGAGTTGCAATTTGAGGATCTAATCCCGGCATATCTTCATAACTCCAGGCGAAGACATCAATATATTCACGAATAAGATAAATTAACTCTTGTTTATCATACTCTGGGAGATTTTTGCTAATAAAGATTGGTCGTGATACACCCTCCTCTCCAATATCGATCTGGACTAGTTGATCCTCAGTAGGTGGTTCTCGTTGTTCGAAATAAAGTTCCCACTGATTGTCCATCTTTTGTGCCCAAGGGTCCACTTCAGAAGCTTTTTCAATGTCATCTTCGTCGTCTTTCGAGAATTCGGCAGACACCATGTTAGAAGATACCATTATCCTATGAACATGACCAATACTGGTGTCAGAATCCTATGAAATAGAATCAGAAGAGTTAGGTCGCTCTTCTTCATCAGATTTAGAAGGTTCTGGAGTTGGAAGTGGTGAAGCATAACCTAGTCCTCGCTTTGATTTACTGTGGTATTGTTGTGATTTTTCTTTTAGAATAACAATACGAAGGGGAGTCCGCCTTTCTTTACCATTGTTGAGGCCTGTTCTGAAATCATAACCCATTTTACAGATGATGACTTTGGATTGTGGACTACAGCGGCGTAATTGTAGCCTTCATGTATCATCTCTATTATCATTATAGAGCATAATTTTTGGTTCCTCTCTTTTGTTGAAGAATATAGGCTTTTCATTTTTCTTTCGAGACGGTACTAAGAAGTACGACTCTTGTATTGAATCCAATGATACCATATTTCGCAGAGATGATACAACTTCTATTGTAAGTGGTTTAAAGTTATCTAGCATATCCAAATAACACTGAGTATAGTAAAAGACATCAGTATACTGCAAAGGAGATGCTTTATTAATTTTTATACCATCATTTATAACAGGAACTTTAGCCTTAGCAGGCTTAGTCAGATTGATGACAAGAGGGGGTGAAGAAGAACGAGAAGGAGGAGGGAGCTTCTTGCGACGAAGATCGATTACAAGCGGCTCAGAAGAGGTAAGCTCCCTTTATTTCTGACTATCACCCTTGGGCTGCTTCTCATGAAAAGGAAGATAGATAGTCAGTGGTTTGAAAGACTGAGGACATGAGGTGCATCCTTTGACGAGAATCACCAGAGTATCATTTGGCACACTCTTCTGTTCTTCATCCGTGTCCATTGCTAGTACTACCTTCATAAATTCTTTCTTGTACATGCGAGAATCGTTGCAGTATGCTTCAACCCCTTTGAAAGGATTCAGATCTGCAACCTCTTTTTGGACTTCTGCATTACCATCCATATATTTGAAACATTGGTGGAGCGTAGAGGGTACAATATTGTGAGCATGGAGGAATGGCCTTCCCAATAAAGCGTTGTATGAGCCATGATTGTCAATAACATAAAAAGTTACCTTTGTACGAAGATTGCCAATTTGAAGTTTTAGGCGTATCTTCTCCAAAAGTTTACTTCTTCCTTGATTAAACCCCAGGATGGTAGTGATAGTCGTAGAAAGGTTATGTACTGGGATCTTCAAAGCATCCAGTAAAGACTTCGACATGATGCTAAGTGCGGACCCTGGGCCAATCAGAATGCGATCTACTTTCATGGTGTCCACATACCCCGTGAAATAGAGAGGACGATCATGACGATTGTCTTCTAACAACATGTCATCTTGTGTAAAAGTGATATTGGACATTAATTCAAATACACTATGACAATGTGTACAGCTTACTGGCTCCTTTTCAGGCTTTTTGAGAAGAGTAAGATAAGCGTCAGCCTGCAACAAGGCTTCACTTAACGTCTTTCGAGTCTCTTTTGAGAGACGTAAGAGTTCAAAGATTGACAATCTTGCTGGAGTATTGGCCAATTGAGCCAATATGTCAAAATTATATGGCTTCTCAAGTCCGAGAGATGAGGACTTCTTCAATGCTTTATCAAAGCGGACAGGTTGTTTCCCCTTATCTGCTGCTATTGGTTTAGGAGGAGATGGTTCGACCACCGGCAAGGATGTAGATGGTATATTCTCGCCAGGAGAAGATAATGAAGGAGGAACATCAGGAGAAGGAGCAGGTTCTCTTGATATTTGGAATACTCCCAAAGATACGGTTTTCCTGATCTAGTGCTCATTAGAATTTCTTTTTCTGTTACTGGTTCAAAGGATACCATATTACAGTTCTTGGGTTTAGATCTGGAATGCTTCTTTTGCTTAGAAGAGGAAGGCATTTCAAATTCTGCTACCAGATCTGGGTGAATCTATATAATCTCTCCTCTATCAGTTGACAGCGGAATAAGACCTTCATTTTATGGAGGTGGAAGATTCACGATCTCAAGAGTAGTCCTTGGAATGGGGACAACACCATCTTGTACAAGTTGTGGTGAAAAATCAACAAATTGTAGAGAAACTACATTAGCAGTCACCGTTTTCTCGTCCTGTTGTAGAGTAATTGCTCCACAGTTGACCAACTCCTAGATTTTACCCTTGAGCACATAACATGCTCTGGTTGGATGCCCTATAAATCTGTGATAAACACAGTATTTAGGGTGATCAGTTTTACCCACTTCTTCTGGTCGTTTTGCTTATGTAAGCTGAAGCTTATTGCTTTTGATCAAGCAATCGAAGATGTTTAAAGTATCATCTTCATCAAAAGAATACTCTTCTTTTGGACTAGTTGTCTTCTGTGGTGGTGCTGATGGAGTGGATGTCATCTGAGTGACGTTGACAACCAAAGACTCCTTGCCTTTAAGATTAATGGCCAATGTATCTTTACTCTTGCGGTTATTCTGACGATTACTACCCCCGGGTGTAGAATGTTTATCTTAGTTAGGATGAGTCATTTGGACTCCTAACAGTTTTAACTTTTCAGCACTGACCTCGGCTGCTTTGGCATTGACAAAAAAAGAAGGCCAATCCTAGAATTGTGTAGATCCTGTCCACATACTGATAATAGGCAACAAGTTTGATTTGCAAGTGTCTATTGTTACAGCAGATGAAGTTCCTAAAGGCATTTTGAGTGCCTCTCGACAGAATCTTTCAATGAAACTCTCTGTGGATTCATTATGCCTCTGTTTAATCTTAATGAGGGCAGACATTGTTATGTCGTTGACTCCTTCATAGAATCGTTCTAAGAATATTTGCTTAAAACCACCAAAAAGTGATGCAGCCATCAGGCAGGCTACGATACCAGTCGTATGCTGCGCCAGCTAAACAACCGACAAAAACTCTGGTAAGAAGAGTATCATTTTGCTGTAATTGATCAGTCATCACTTCAAAATGATTGATGTACTGACTAGAAGAAGTGCTGCCTTCAAACAGCATGATGGTTGGGAGCTTATATTTAGGAGGAAATGGAACATCCTTCCACTCTGTAGGATATGGTTGTTTTATGCCCAATCTTTGTAGGCCATCCTTCTGCTTGAAGGCCTCAAACTGAGTGCGCAGAAGTTTTATAGCCTCATTTGCATCCCCTGATGTTTGAGAATTGGTGGGCTGGTTAGAAGTGTTGGGAGGCGGAACATCGTGATAATTAAAACCCCCAGCACCAGACTGACTGGGATCAACTTGAATTGGTACTGAAGCAACCTGAGGAGGTGGTACCCCCAGACTAACAGGTACGGAAGATGCTATAAGCTCTGGATTTATAGCTGGGTTTATAACCAGTGGCACTGTATATTGAGCCACGATTATAGTATGCATTCTTGCGACCATCTCTGCCATGGTCTTCAATTTGTCCACTAGTGCAGCAATTCGTTGTTCTTGATTGGCTGAACTAGAAGCATCTTGATCTTTCGTAACGGTATATGCCGTCACTTCTCTTGCTGCTATTGATGAGATAGTTTGTTCAGAACTTTCACTATCTGTATCAAACTCTGAGAAATAGTCTTCTCCTACATGAGTGATGGGGAGATCTTCTTGATTAAAGACACCTTGGTTCAAATGTCGATTCCTCGATCTAGTGTATTGAAAGACACCTTCATTGGATGCATGGATCCAATCTAAGTATTGTAGACTAGGATTACGAGATGTATTACGTCTTGGACGTTTCCCACCTCCAGTGCCTTGAGAAGTGTAGCTTCCCTTCCCGGAGAATTTTTTTAAAATATTTTTATTATTTATTTGATTTAAATAGTGATTTTAGAATTTTACAAATATTTATTTAGTTAATTATTACGATAGATGATTTTAGCCATAGTTGAGATTTGGAATACAAGTCGACTAGGAATCATGGCACGGTTAGTGCAGTGGCGTGCTTTCACTAGTGTTTAGCCATGGTAGGGGAATGTCGAGCCATAGGAGTGTCCTAACTAGGAAAACCAGGCCAAGTTATAGCATGACCATTATAAATAAGTTTAATTAATTATTATTATATTTATTGACTTGTAGGAGACATATTTGGTGTCGATTTAGCCCAGACTTGACCCGAACCCAACAGAAGTCCATGTAGGCATTTAGTGTACGCCAGGTAGACATATTTTATGTGTGTACAAATATTTATTATCTATTTTTAGGAATTGACAAATAATTTCTAAATATTTGTTGTATGTAAATTAGATGTATTTAATGGTGTTTTAGAAAATTTGTTAGGTTTTTAGGGCCAGAGAAAGATGGTGTAATATGATACACTATACATATTATTGGTTTATTATTATCATTATTATTATCATCATTATTATTATTATTATTATTATTATTATTATTATTATTATTATTATTATTATTATTATTATTGTTGTTGTTGTTGTTGTTGTTATCATTATTATTATTATTATTATTATTATTATAGATCCTATAATTGGTATTAAGAATATTAATTTTTGTGAACTTTGGAGTATTTGGGAATAGATGGAAAATATATATAGTGAAATATATAATATATATATATATATATATATATATATATATATATATATATATATATATATATATATATATATATATATACCACTATATATATCACTATATATAGTGATATATAGTGGTATATATATATATATATATATATATATATATATATATATATATATATATATATATATATATATATATATATATAATATATATATATAAATATATATAATATATATATATATATATATATATATATAGATGAGGAAGAGGGCGAGCCCTCTCTTGGCCCAGCCGCCCGCCGGGGTCCTCTGGCAGGGCTGGCCGGTCGGCCTGCCGGGACCGGCGACTCCCCTCTTCTTCTTCGCCCCCCTCGGTGGAACCCCCCCCTCCGTGGTGCTTCACCGCCGGGTTGGCCAGCGCCCGCATGGCCCCCCCCCTCCGTGGTGCTTCACCGCCGGCTTCCCGCCGAGGGTTTTCTCTCCCTCCCTCCCCCCCAACTAGCACCTTCGCCGCCCTCGGCGGCGCTGGCGCAACCAGGCCAGGCGCGGCCAGTCCCCTCCCGCCGCGCCCCTCCTCCCCCTGTGCAGCCGCCGGCGGCGCCTGCGGATGCGCCCGTTGCGCACCCTCCTCTCGGTGTGCCGTCGTCGGCAGCTCCCCTCCCTCCGGCGGAGCCCCCCGTCCCCGTGCCTGGAGCCACCAGAGCGGTCTCCTCCTCTCTTTCTGCCCCCGTTTCGAGGTCCCCCGCCCTCGGTTCCGCCGCCGGTGGCTCTCCCCGCGGCGGCGCACCTCACTCCGACCCTGGCCACCCGCTCCTTGCGGTGGCCCAACTCCGCCTATTCCACCCTTAGCCCCCCGGCTGAGCCGCCCGGCCTCTCCTCTGCGCTGACGTCCTCCCTCCCTGCCTCCTCCCCTCCCGGCGGCCCCGCCCTCTCCTAGGCTCCGGAGCCCCTCCCCTCGTGGGCCCAGGTGGCATCGTTGTCGTGCTCGGCCTCACCCGCTTCGGTGCCGGGCGGACGTCCGGCGGTGCTGCCACCCCCGTCTCCCCCGCTTCGAGACGCCCCCCTCCTCCTCTCCGGCCTCCGGCGATCTTCCCTCCTCCAGTCGGACGGCTGCCACCCTCGCCGGTGATTGGCGCTCCGCGGAGGCCCCCGTCGTCGCTCCGCCGCCCACAACCCCCCCCCGCCTATCACCCTCCCTCCCTCTCCTTGCTTCGCCGTCGGCCGCTCGGGCCGCCTCTGGCAGTGCCCCCCTCGGCTCCCCGCCCACCGCGTCGCAGCCCCCTCCCTGGCCCGTGGGGCCCCTCCCTCCCTGTTCTCCTCCCGTCAGCAGCCGGCGTTCCGGCGATCACCGGCCCCCCGCCCCTTCCGCCGTCTCCGTGCGTTGCGCCGCGGGTGGCCCGAGGCGCCTCGTACAGACCGCCTTCCTTGGGCAGTGCGCTGCCCCCTCGGGAATAGCGCCCACCTACCTCCTAGATCCGCGCGCCCATCGGGCAGCCAACCCGGGGCTTTGGGCGGTGTGCCCTTCCCCCTTGGGCCGTTGCCCAATCTCTTTCAAATTTCGAATTTCGAATTTCCTTTTCGAAATTTGCATCCTACCCCTTCAACTTTTGTTTTTGCCACTTAGTTTCCAGGGCACTTTTTGCGTTTTTGTCCCTGGCTCTTGTACTGCTCGTTTTGAGCCTCTTTTAATTCAATAAAAATGCTGCTTTCTTAAAAAAAAAAATAAACAAAATATATATATATATATATATATATATAATATATATATATATATATATATATATATATATATTAATATATATATATATATATATATATATATATATATATTAAAAAATAGATATATATATATATATATATATATATATATATATATATATATATATATATATATATATATATATATATATATATATATATGCATCATAAGCTAACAATCCACACCAGTGGATCATAGCCCCAGCCCAACCCGATAAGTCCCCAGCCGAGCTGAAATCCTTCACAGCCTATAATTATACAGAGAAGAATAAGGGGACACATAAGTAGCAGCAGCTACCCCATACCAACCTAGCCTAAGGCCTGAGCCCAACCCGACACCAGTTTTTCCAGCCTAAAACCCAACCCTATAACTCCCAGCCCGAACCCACCTGAGTTGAGGCCCAACCCGCAAGGCTTGAGGCCCATGGCCTAGTCTGAGTCCCCAACCGACCGAGACTTCACGCGCACAGCCGCGTATATGTATATGAGTATTGATGAGAGAACAACTCGAAACCCTAATCGAATCCACCCGCGCCACCACCCCGTGGTCCGACGACGGCGCGCCACCCTCCGCAGGGGCCACCCCCGCGTGCGGCCGTGCGAGGCCGCCGGGAGAGCGCGCGGGTATTGACAGCAACAGCAGCAGTTGCAGCGATGAAGGCGAGTTCGCGATAGAAATTCTTCCTCCACGCTCGGCGTTGTCGTGAGCCATTTTCTCCGGTATGATCCCTACATAACCAACTCCTAGTCCCTTCAGTTACTTTGATTTTCGCCGCCCTAGGGTTCCCGAAAAATTGACGAGAAAGTCGACGAAAATCCTGTTCGTAAACAGGGTATTGTACCATCCCAATGACCTGTTTGGAAGGCCGTTTCTGGTCGATCCAGTGCAAAATCTTGGAACCTATTTAGAAGGACTTAATGACAACCTATAGGACACTAGAACGCAGTTTATACTTTTTAATTTCGTTTATGTTTCAGCAAGATAATCTAGCGTGAAGTTCAACAAAAAACCTGTTTTTTAAAATATAGAAAATAGGAAAAACCCTCAACATGACTTGCGTCCCGCCATTCCGGGCGACGTGGTCGCACACCGTAAGTATCGAAAGGTGCGTAACAGCTTCATGGTCGTGTGGGCTTTGACGGAATTCAAATCGGTCGCGTGTGCGCGACGAATTTGATACGTATCCGTCAAAATTCACCGTATCGTGCACTTTGCAAATTCTCCAATTACTTTGTGTACGCTCGTCAGATCGAGACGAAACTTGTGCCAGCAGGACCGTATCATTTTTCTGGTCCTGTATGCCGAGTTTGGTCCGATTCTGAGACTGTTGACAAAATCACCGTTTTGCGGGCCCCGCAGTTCCACTCAACGGGCAATTTTGTGCACGGCCCGCCGGAATCCAACTTTGGATATACGGTTGGGTTCGTATCGGAAAACCGGATCCGTAAACATGTAGTTTGACGACTTTAGAAACCATTGACTCTGGTACGCTTTTCGGTGCAAAGTGGGTCCAACGGCGGATATCGTTTTTGTACGAAATTACCGTTTTGCCCCTGTGTCCAGAATTGGACTTAAGGACAGACAATCCTAGCTAATTTGACTATTCTGAGAATGTTGGCGATGTTTATTTCAGCTTTCGGAGACAGTTGTGATGACTTGGACTGTATGGCTTACCAGTTGACGGTATTTTATTGCTTCTTCGCGCTGCCACCAGGCAAGTATACCTTGCCCACTATACAGTATTTTATGCATTTTCTATATTATTGTTCTTTTCTGTCATATTTGGTTCTTGCTTCTCTTGTTCGTGCCATTACTATTTTTCTCACTTTATGTGCACATACGTTATTTCTTTCCTTCTGTATATCACTCTAATTCATGTATAGGTCCTGATAGTGTTGCCTTGTCACGAGTCACATTCACTTGATATGTCTTGACCTGTTAGTTGTACTTGACTTCATTCGACTTGACTGGACACCTGTATAGTTTCTTGTGACATAGAGGACAGTTTCTAGGCATACGGGCTATACGATAGTTTCTGTTGGCCGGTAGTTCAGATGAGCTTCGGTTGTATTGATTATTTTGTTGGCCGTTAGTCTCGTGCTACGGTTGTGATATTCTGTTGGTCGTTATTCTCGGAGGAGATGCGATTGTGATTATTCTGTTGGTCGTTAGTTTCGGATGAGCTACGATTGTCATGGTACTCTGTCTATTAGCCCAAGTGTTGAACATTGTCCTTGATGTTGCGTTATCATGTATTTGTTTAGAAGTAGAGTGTCATATTTCTGTCATTTCCTTTATGCATATTATTTACTGTCATAGTGGCATGTTTTATGTATCTTACTAGTCCTCTGAGGACCTGATGATCTCTTCAGGTTTAGCGATTGTATGGAGTTAGTTAGCAGAGCGGGATGGTACAGGATTGCGATGCATGATACAGGTATTTGCTTGTGATATTTCTTATTATCCTTTCGTGCCTTATATTCAGTACCATGATATACTCTGCTTATTTATAGACTCATATCATTCTTGGAGTCTAATCGAACAATATGCTAATGGGCTGCAGACCATGACCCATACTTGTTCATTCTTGTTTATATGATTCATGTGGATTGAGATACAGTTTAGATTAGACATGACCTTGACAGCTTATACGTACTCGAGTCGGGCTGGAGTCCGTTCGATACGTAGCTGGCTTGCTCACGAGCTCGCGCCCGAAAACCGAGTGCGGGTCGTGACAAGTTTTTGTGGTGGCCCATGCAGGTCAGAGCATATCGTATCGGTTACGTAACTGTACCGGTACGAGCCTGCGACCTTGACTAGACCTTAGAAATCTCAATCCACTTTGCCTTGAAGATTCTACTAGAAAATTCTCTACTCCCTTGAAAACTCCATATTTGCTCTCGATTATACTTCCTTGTCTTCTGTACCATTAATTCTCGTCCCTTTTATTTCGAGGTGACGAATAATCGTGCTGTCTAGAATTCATCAGGAACTCTTAAATTATGGTACAATATTGCTTGACTATTGAATGCTTGGTTGTTTATAGATATGAGAGATTATAGATGCCATATGCCTAGATATCTG